>JAHIAM010000652.1:0-23496 GCA_021605205.1 Aegilops longissima
CACTAGTGGCTTCTCTCAAGCTAAGTATTCTGGTTGGGTGAACAAATTACTGTTGAGCAATTGAGAATTGAGCATAGTTATGAGGTTATCTAGGTATGATCGTGTATATAGGCATCATGTAGAGACAAGTAGATAAACGATTCGCATCTACTACTATGCTCCACTCATCGACCGCTATCCGGCATGCATCTAGAGTATTAAGTTAAAAAGCGAATGCTTGTAAGCAAGATGACATGATGTAGAGGAATAAATTCATGCAATATGATAAATACCCCATCTTGTTATCCTCGATGGCAACAATACAATCGTGCCTTGCAACCCTTTACATCCTTTGGTAAGGACACATAAGATTGAACCCAAAGCTAAGCACTTCTCCCATTGCAAGAACTACCAATCTAGTTGGCCAAACCAAATGGATAATTGAAGAGACTTGCAAAGATAACTCAATCATACATAAAAGAATTAGAGAAGAATCAAATATTATTCATAGATAAGCTGGATCATAAACCCACAATTCATCGGTCTCAACAAACACACCACAAAAAGAAGATTACATGAATAGATCTCCACGAGAGGGGAGAACATTGTATGAAGATCAAAGAGAAGAAGCCATCTAGCTACTAGCTATGGACACGAAGGTCTGAAGTAAACTACTGCACTTCATCGGAGGGGCTATGGTGTTGATGTAGAAGCCCTCCATGGTGGATGCCCCTCCGGTGAACTAAGAACAGCCCCAGATGGGATCTGTGGATACAAGAAGATGCACGGGGTGGAATTAGGTTTTGGCTCTGTTACGTCGTTTGGGGATATGTAGGTATATATAGGACAGGGAGTTAATCGGTGGGCTTGAGGGGCCTGCGATGCAGGCGCGCACCCCTCGGCACTTCTTGAGTAGGTCCAAGTCTCCAGATCACGTTCGGTTGGAAAATCACGTTCTGAAGGTTTCTTACTGTTGAACTCCGTTTGATATTCCGTTTCTTGAAACGAAATAGGCAAAAACAACAATTACGGGCTTTGGGCCTCCAGGTTAATAGGTTAGTCCCAAAAATAATATAAAAGTGGAAAATAAAGCCCATTATAGTCCAAAACAGTAGATAAAGTAGCATGGAGCAATCAAAATTATAGATCGTTGGAGGCGTATCGGCATCCCAAGCTTAATTCCTGCTCGTCCTCGAGGTAGGTAAATGATAAAAAGATAATTTTTGATGCGGAGTGATACTTTGGCATAATTTCAATGTAAATCTTCTTACTTGTGATATGAATATTCAGATCTGAAAGATTTAAGACAAAAGTTCATATTGACACGAAATAATAATACTTCAAGCATACTAATCAAAGCAATCATGTCTTCTCAAAATAACATGGCAAAGAAAGTTCATCCCTACAAAATCATATAGTTGAGGCTATGCTTCATTTTCGTCACACAAAGATGTTCCCAACTTATACCCCGATGACAAGCCAAGCAATTGTTTCATACTTAAATAATCTCAAACGTTTTTTACCTTCACGCAATACATGAGCGTGAGCCATGGATATAGCACTATGGGTGGAATAGAATATGGATGGGGATTGTGTGGAGAAGACAAAAAAGGAAAAGTCTCCACATTAGTGAGGATAATCAACGGGCTATGGAGATGCCCATCAATTGATGTCAACATGAGGGAGTAGGGATTGCCATACAACGGATGCACTAGAGCTATAAGTATAGAAAGCTCTACAAAAGAAACTAAGTGGTGTGCATCCAACTTGCTTGCTCACACGAAGACCTAGGGCACTTTGAGGAAGCCCATCATTAAGAATATACAAGCCAAGTTCTATAATGAAAAATTCCCACTAGTATATGAAAATGACAAAATGAGAGACTCTCTATCATGAAGATCTTAGTACTTTGCTGAAGCACAATATATGAGACTCACTACATGAAGAACAAGGTGCTACTTTGAAGCACAAGTGTGGTAAAAGGATAGTAGCATTGTCCCTTCTCTCATTTTCTCTCATTTTTTTGGGCCTTCTTTTTTTTGGCCTTGCTCTTTTTCTTTTTTAAATCCAATGGTCTCATCCCGACTTATGTGGGAATCATAGTCTCCATCATCCTTTCCTCACTTGGGACAATACTCTAATAATGATGATCACCACACTTTTATTTTTCTTACAACTCAACAATTACAACTCAAAACTTAGAACAAAATATGACTCTATATGAATGCCTCGGTGTCTAGGATGATGCAATGAATCAAAAGAGTGACATGTATGGAAAATAATGCATGGTGGCTTTGCCACAAATATGATGTCAACTACATGATCATGCAATGGCAATATGACAAAAGTAATGTATGTCATAATAATGATGATGGAAGTTGCATGGCAATATATCTCGGAATGGCTATGGAAATGCCATAATAGAGTAGAATATGGTGGCTGTTTTGAGGAAGATATAAGGAGGTTTATGTGTGAAAGGCGTATCATATCACGGGGTTTGGATGCACGGCGAAGTTTGCACCAACTCTCAAGGTGATAAAGGGCATATGCAGTCGAAGAAGAGCTAGCAAAGGCGGAAAGGTAAAAGTGCATTATAATCCATAGACTCAACATTAGTCAAAAGAACTCATATACTTATTGCAAAAATTTAGAAGTCATCAAAAATCAAGCACTACATAGCATGCTCCTAGGGGATAGATTGGTAGGAAAAGACCATCATTTCGTCCCGACCGCCACTCATAAGGATGCACAAGCGGTACACTTCATGTTTCAAATTTGTTACACAACTTTAACCATACGTGCATGCTCACGGGACTTGCAAACTTCAACACAAGTATTTCTCAAATTCACAATTATCAACTAGCATGACTTTGATATTATTTACCTCCGTATCTCAAAACAATTATCAACCATCAAACTTATCTTCTTATTTAATTCACTCAAAAATAAAGTTTCACATATCTTGAACACTAAGTATATTAACATTAAGCAAATTACCATGCTATTAACGACTCTCAAAATAATCTAAGTGAAGCATGAGAGATCAAGTTTCTTTAAAATAAATCCACCACCATGCTCTAAAATATCTAAGTGAAGCACTAGAGCAAAACATTATCAAGCTCAAAAGATATAAGTGAAGCACTATGAGCAAAACTATCAAGCTCAAAAGATATAAGTGAAGCACATAAGAGTATTCTAACAAATTCCAATTCATGTATGGCTCTCTCAAAAGGTGTGTACAGCAAGGATGATTGTGGTAAACTAATAACAAGCAAATCGCAAATAATACAAGGCAGCTCTCAAGCAACACACACATCATGTGGTGAATAAAAATATAGCTCAAGTAAATTACCGATGGAAGTAGAGCCAGAAAGAGATGCCTTCAGGAGGCATCCCCAAGCTTTAATTTTTGGTGTCTCGGATTATCTTGGGGGTGCCATGAGACATCCCAAGCTTGGCTCTTGCCACTCCTTGTTCCATAATCCATCAAAAGAATTCACCCAAAACTTGAAAACTTCACAACACAAAACTCAATAGAAATCTACGTGGCTCAGTTAGAGAAAGAAAACAAAAGACTACTTTAAGGTACTGTAATGAACTCATTCTTTATTTATATTTATGTTAAACCTACTGTATTCCAACTTCTCTATGGATTATAAACTATTTTACTAGCCATAGATTCATCAAAATAAGCAAACAACACACGGAAAACAGAATCTGTCAAAAACAGAACAGTCTGTAGTAATCTGCAACTAGCAAAACTTCTGGAACTCAAAAAATCTACCAAATTTAGACGACCTGGAAAATTTGTTTATTGATCAGCAGAAATTGGAATCAGTATTTTATCACGTTCTGGTGATTATTAACAATTCGGGCACTGAGTGCAAAGATTCTGAAATTACAGCAAGATCAAATAACTATCACCCAAGATGATCTAATAGGTTTAACTTGGCACAAACACTAATTAAAAGATAAAACCACATCTAAACAGATTCTAGATGGATTATTTATTCTAAACAGACAAAAAACAAAAACAAAAATAAAAAATTGGGTTGCCTCCCAACAAGCGCTATCGTTAACGCCCTAGCTAGGCATAAAAGCAAGGATAGATCTGTATTGCCATCTTTGGTAGGCAATTCTTTAATGAGGCATCTTCCTCCTTTAGAATTTTCTTTCTTTCTAGTAATTATCAAACTTTTAGGCACAAGATCGAAAAATTCATTACATAGCAAATGGTTCCTTAATAATAGTAAAAAAAGATCGGGATGAATACTTATAGATTTAAGATCCGCATTTTCCTTATTAGATGATTCACACTTATTTTTAGGAACATACATAAGCTTGGCTATTTTAGTGGAATGACTAGGAGTATTCTTCACTGAAGAAAAGGTTCCCAAGTTGGTAATGATACCCTCAAGTTTATCGATTCATAAGTGAGAAGTCTAGATTTATTTTCTCATTAACCATGGGTTCCTTGTCCTTAATATTTTTCAAAAGTCATTCCTACCTTAGATCCATATTGAGTAATTTGATTATGGATCTTTTTATCTGAGATTTCGATGGATTCAATGGTAGCAACTTTGTTTTCAATAATTTCAAGCCTTTGCATAACATGCTCCAAAGTTAACATAGTTCCATTAACCAAAAGAGGAGGTGAGCCAAATAAATCTATTACAGCATTATAAGAATCAAAAGTATGGCTACCCAAGAAATTCCCTCCGGTAATGGTATCAAGGATATATCTATACCAAGGATTAACACCTATGTAAAAATTATGAAGAAGAACTGAAGTAGATTGCTGTCGGGAAGCTGATCGACCCACGAACACCTATGGGACGTGGACGAGGCCCCTTCGGTTGGTGAGGCGAAAGGTATGCACGAAGCCGAACGAATCGGTGAAGCACACAGCAGTTACCCAGCTTTGGAGCTCTCCGGAGATAACACTCCCTCTTTGCTGCATGTATGGTGTATTGTGTTCTTGCTAGAGGGCTGGGTAGTGTGATACACACCACCTGCTAGCGAGACCTAGCGTGGGTGCTTTTACAGTTACTGAACCTTTGAACCCCGCACTTTCATTACATGGGCCGTTCCTTTTATATGCTCAAAGGGGTCTCGACAGTGGCCAACATAGACAAGGGCAAAAATGGAAAAAGAAGTCACGGTTGGTACAGCTACTTGTACGATTAATATCATACCTAACCTACGGCGGCGGGGGACAAAGGCATTAAAGCCGTCTGCATCGCCCCAAGCAGTGCTGCAAGGGACCATCGAGGCGCCACCGCACCCACGATGGCAATCTTGTCGGCGCCGCTTGCCACAGCGCTCCGCTGGCACCGCAACCTCTTGCCACGCGCACTGAAAGGTCGAGCGACACGTTAGTGGATGTCTTTGGAGCGCGGTATATATTAGTAGTCTGCAGCGGCAAGCTCCTTGCACCGGTGATTGTTATGTCATCTGAGCTTGGAAGCTTGCATGGGCCTTCCCGTAGCTCCTCTTCTGCCGGGCCTTGTCTCTTAGGTGCCTTGGGTGGACTTCAGCAAGCTCACCTCTTGCCGGAGTCTTGTCTCCTTGCCTGAACACTTTGTTCTTGAATGGCTCCAAAGGAACCACGGAGGACCTTAGCGGTCACAAGCAAACCTTGCCCGTAGTGCTGCAAGCTGCAGTGCTGGGAAGTTAGAGATACTAGATTTACCCTACTCTAGTACAGCAAGGAGCCCAGGAGCCCGGGCCACCAGCGCCACAGCTGTTGGCCAGGCCCAAAAGCAGAAACAGGACCTTGGCTTTGGCTGAGTTACGTAAATAACTCACTCCGGACCCACCACGCCCTCCACAGGCAGCCTTGCTGTCGAATCACGGCATCAATGGGAGAGATAAATGTAGG
Source organism: Aegilops longissima (assembly GCA_021605205.1). Lineage (NCBI taxonomy): Eukaryota > Viridiplantae > Streptophyta > Magnoliopsida > Poales > Poaceae > Aegilops > Aegilops longissima. Next base: position 5,861 of record JAHIAM010000652.1, read on the forward strand.
TGGTTTCTTCCTATTCAGAAATGCGAACGTCCGCCCCTCCCTCTTTATAAGCGGGGAAGCAGGGGCAGTTCGCCCACCTCGCCGATTGTTGTCAATCTCGAAAAACCTCCGCTGCTCCCCTTCTTCCCAAGGCTGAAAAGAGAGCAAGCGCTCACTTCATCGCATACCCGGCATCACACGCGTCGATCTCCCCCACCACCTCCGCCATGGCTCAAAGCCGACAAGGGAAGGCCGTGAAGTCGACCCAGCGTGGCCCAACTCCAGCGCTAACGAAAGGGCTTGAGCCATCTTCCCCCCTCAGCTCATGCTTGAAGGATCTGAGGGAGTACTACTACCTCTTACGGTCGGCGGAGGCAGGCGCATCCAGCGCCTACGAAGAGTACTCCCGATGCTTGCTTGAGCTGCTCGAGCAGGTATCCTTCTTGGCGCTCTTCTTCTACTGCGGGCTCTGCCCACCCTTCTCTGAATTTTATGTGATATCATGAACACCCTCTGAGTTCGCCTCCTTGACTTCACCCCCAATGCTTTTATTACGACCATGGCGAGTTTTCGCATCTCTGCGAAAACTTTGTCGGAATTCATCAAACATAGCTCTTTTCCATACTTCTTTATGCCCCAGGTTGAGAGAGAGAGCCTCTTCTTGGAGGAGATCGCTTGGATCTCGAGGAGTTGGCAAGAAGGAAGCTTATCTGGAGGAGAGCTCCGCAGCAAGTGGGAGGAATGGAGACGGCAGATTGGTCTGGATTGTCGAGGAGAACCCATGACCATTTACCGCCCATTGTAAACCCCAATAGTCGCGTGGCAGCGATCGAACAACGTGGCCCCGGAGGGCAGCTAGGCTGAAGATTGCCGTCACGGGATCCTGCGCCTCGGGCTTGCGGGGACTCACCGTGGAAGCACCGTTGAGTGCAGACTTTCTTCGCCTTGCCGCATCGCCCAATTGCAGGAGAGGAGGAGATTCCGCCTGGGAGTTCGAGCATGGCGGATATCATGAAAGCTGCGCTTGGGGCCTCAACTTCAATTTCCAACATCTTGGAACTTGGGCGATGCTCTTGGGCCCCATTCAAGCCCGATCCACGATCATCCCGAAATGTTTAGGTTCTTGAGGGTGTCGTTCGTTTGTGCAACAATTCCTCGCTTCGACCGCATCCATGCAATGATGCCACTGCGACTCGCATGGAATTGTCCCAACTGGCAAGAGCACTGCCGGATGACGTTGTCGCAGGAGATTCTTTGTGACTGGTAGAAGTCTGCGGTCCGCCACGATGGCGAAGGGCCTCACCGCGCGACACCAGCGGCCAGAGATCTGTGCGCGCCGCCACCATGCTGCCAGAAGCAGGCCTTCCCTGCCAGGCGAGTTGAATTCACCGTGGAGGAGGCGAGAGGCAGCCGGGCGGCAAGCCTTGTCAGCGAAGGAGTTGCTTGCGAGAAGAGCTTGCGAGCCCGAGGCTGAAGTCAGCCGAACCCGCGGGCGCCTCCTCCCACACTCGGACAGCTGCGCATGGCCAGGCCCCAGCTCCACCAGAAAGCGTCTTAAGGCCGGGGCGTGGCGGGGGCGGCGGGGAGACCAGCGGCGCGCGGCCAGGCTCTGGCCCGGCACTTGTTGCCGGGAGCACCTCACGCCGCTCACGCCAAGGCCAGGGCCCTCCCGGACCACTCGCTTGGACCCATAAGCGGCAAGGGAAACCACTCCTCCGCCTCGTCGCCGGGCGAGCCAGGGTGATCTCTCAGCGCTCGGCTCCGGCGAGGAGGAAGAAGAGTAAGATTCTTTGTTGTACTTGTAGTTCTTCAATTTTGTTGCTTTGTCTTGTATTCTGATTTGCTTCTCTGAACCCATTCCTTTTCAGGGCTGGCTGGCCGAGGCGTCGAAGAGGCCAGGCCCGATGATTGTCATCGAGGGCCAGACCCTCCACGGAAGCGGGGAGCGCGTCAAGAGACCTCCTTGCCGGACCAGCAACTCTTCCTCAAAGCAGCCCCAGCGCAGCATTCCCATCGTCAGTATATGGTTCACTTTCCGCTATTAGCGCGCATGGATGCTCTTCCTCTCTTGATATCATTGCTTTGGTTTGTGTAGGAAGCGAGAACAGCCCCACCAGTGCCACAAGCCGCTCGACATGCCATCGATTGACTACACCGCCAAGGAGGATCCCCGAAGCAAGGGGCGTTCTCGGCAAGGGGACTTCTCGGCAAGGACAGTTCTCCCGACGAGGGATGGCACCGGCGACCCTCCGGTGGTTGAGACCAATTGCAGATCTACTACAGGGTAATCCTCTTGCTTGAAAACTCCCTTGTGTTCTTCTTCTTGATTTTCTTCTGAATATCGCTTGACACTTGCTCTTCTCGATTCGGTCGTCAGGACCCATACCGCCCTGAGCCAATGGAGACCGAGGTCGCTGGTGAGAAGGGAGCCTATGCAACATCTGTGACAAACGCCGCCATCGAAGAAATTTGTGACCCCCCGTGAAGGCCGCTCAAAGCTGCGCTGCGAAATGGCGAGGTCCGGCGATCGCCTTTAAACCACGAGGCGCAGGGAGGCGTCGGCGCCACACCATTTCGCCGATCCCTCAGCTGCTGTATTGCAAGCGTCGGAGCTCTGAAAAGACCGAGCCTAGCGCCTATCTGAAGGCGGGGATGGCGTCTTCATCAAGCTCCACAGGCGTCGAGGCTCAGGGGCTCTGGTCGAAGGAGACCTTTGATGAAGAATTGCTCCCCTCCGTGAGGCGGCGGTCAGCCAGTGTAAGCAGCAGCGCCCGGTGGCGAGTCGAGAGGAGGCGGTCTTGTCGCTCTACCTTGCCCAACAAACCAAGCTGGAATCCGGGAAGCGCTTGTCGCGAGGCGAGGCGGAACGTCGAAGCGGGAGGAGCTCAGGGGCCTCAATCGGAGAAGCTCGGTCCTTAGCGGAGGGAGGCGGGCGACTTCGAGGAAGCGCAAAGCCTTCATCCTGAGAAGGCTGAAGTTGAAAACATGGCTTTGCTCAAAGAATGTCTGCTTGGGAGAAGCGGTGGCGCAGCGGGAAGATTAACCTTGACAGCCATGAGGAGGAGCTTGCAGCGCGTGAGCAAACATTTGGCGGGGCTCTCAAGGAAGCAAGGATCTTGCTCTGCGGCTGCGAGGCCGCCAAGAAGGAGTTGGAGGCAGAAGGTGGCCTTGGTGGAGGCCAATCGAGGCGGCGGCTTGCTGCACTCAAGCATGGCGAGCGCCTACACCCTTGGCGGGCTGCAGGGTCGTCTCTAAAGGAGCAAGGGCTTAGCGCCGCCAAGGACTCTAATGCAGATCTTGAGTTGAAGTGACTACTTTGACCTTTGGGCCAGGCGCCCGAGGCGAGGAGGTGGCCTTGAAGGAGAAGATCAAGGCCGACAGGCGTTCTTTGGCGAATCTTCTTTGCTTGAGAACACCTTCAGGGAGAATGTGGAGCCTTGGACCGAGGTCTCGTGGATGTTGCGCAGCCATCGACGGGGGAGGTGGCCGGGCTGGGGATGGTGGATCTCGGGTACTCCTCAGGTGAGCACCTCAACCCAGCGCCAAGCTCAGCTTGTTCTTCAAAGGCGTGGTGGCGGCATCCAGCGACTCGGGAAGATCCCAAAGCAGCTGGCCGGCGAGTGGCGCGGATCTGTTGTGGGAGCTCTTCAAAAGAATGTCGATGAAGGTGGCCTTCCGCAATCAGGCCTCAACCTCACCGCGTCCTCAAGTCCTTGCCGCCGGATCTTTGATGTGGAAGCGCTCAAGACCCTTATCGCACCCATTGTGGACCAGGGTGGGCGGGATCAAGAGGGTTGATGGCGTCAGCGTGAGATTAGGCCGCCCGTTTTATCTTTTTCTTGTAAGCTGTTGGTCATGTTATGAGAACAATCCATTAGAGCTGCGACAAGCTATCTTGTAATATAACTCTATTTTGGGTAGTGATTGCTATGTTATTTCCTTTACTTGATTCCTTCCTTTGTATGTTTTTGCCCTCGCTTTTAGGGAACTTGTCGAGCGCAGCTTTTTGGGCCATGTTTGAGTCTTGAGACGTCGTGACAACTTTTGCTGCGGTGCTGCTACCGACAAACAACAACTAACGCTTAACTAATCGCAGCTCACTTAAGTTGTTGAGCGGACTCGAAACAAAGTAAAGGAAGCAACTAGCTCTGAGTTGGTTCCTCTGCGCTGGTTTTTCCATACAAAATACGATCGTTCGAGGAAGATAACTTAAAAATTTAAAACTGATTGCTCAAGCTTTAGCAACTTAGCACCACATCGTTTGCTTCCCGGTAAGGCAGAAACTTCCTCGGCGGCCTTGGCCCACCATTATCTTCTCCTTCCCCGGCAAACTTGTGGGCGAGGAACCTTCCTTTCTTTAAGAAGAGAAGAAGAGAAAATAAAGATATGGAGCCTTATGGCTCGTTATTGCTACGGGGGTAGGTTTGCACAAAGTGTCGGATAATGCATGCAAAAATAAAGTAGAGAGCATGAACTTGACAAGATGTGCGGAGCACATGGCTTCTACTTATGCAGGAGTCTGCGCCCGGCTTTGTACAAAGGATTACATGCAACATCGGCAAGAACTTGTACAAAAGGTGGTTGCGGAACAGGTTCGAACAGCCAGCATCTGAGTAAAACTTACGAAGATGCTCAATGTTCGAGTTGCTCACGGAATGCCATCTTCGGTCTCAAAGCGTCTGATGCAGGCCTAGTGACTTCGTTCACCGTAAGGCCTTCCCACTTGGCGTCAACTTGTTGGAATTCTTGGCGGACTGAGCGGCGAAGAACAAAGTCGCCTTCCTCGAGACTTCTTCCATTAACTGCGGCTATGGTAGCGGCGCAAAGTTTGCTTTAGTATCGAGCAGCTCGTCCATGCTACTGAAGATGGTCCTCCTCAAGGGCAGTAGCGTCATCTTATCGCGCTGCTCTTGCTCAAACTCATCATAAGCGAGCACTTTCGAGGTGACCCATATCTGAGTTCCGTGGGGAGAACTGCCTCTGCTCCATAAACTAGATAAAGAAATTATGCGGCGGTGGCTCGATTTGGCGTCGTCTGATGCGACCAAAGAACCACCGGAGCTCCTCAATCCGATTTCTTCCACACTTGTGCGACTGTCGAAAGTCACGGTCTTGAGCCCGCGGCACTTGCCGGCATTCGCCCTCTCCGGCTTGACCGTTACTTCTCGGATGAGCAACAGCGAAGCGAAGCGACCTTGGCGCCAAGATCTTGGGCGTACTACATGAAGGTGCGGCTCGTGTGAATTGCGTGCCATTAGCGGTGATGATCTGTTAAGGGATTCGAAGCAATGAAACAACTGACTGAAGAACTTGGCTGGCATTGTGCTTTCACCTTCCTCCTTGCTTCCACTTTTGGCCACTTTGTGAACTTATCGATTGCAATGTACAAGTACTCAAAGCCCCGACAACTTCGGGGAAAGGGCGAGGATGTCGAGCCCCAGACGAAAATGGCGAGGATAAAGGGATGCGTCTGAAAGCTTGAGCTGGCTGGTGTATCACTTGGAATGGGCCTGCGCTTCACACTTGGTTACTTGTGCGGTTGCATCACGGAGGGCTGTCGACCAAAAGAAACCTTCAGGAATGCTGCGGCAAGTGCTCTTCTTGTCAATGTGGTGACCACATATGCCTCCATGTATCTCGCCAGCAACTTACATCCATCTTCCCGGTGAATAGACTTCAATTTCACACGTTGAGTCTTCTTCTGTACGTGTGTCATCGACAAACTGGTACATACTTATTGCAGGGCTACTCTTTCCTTCTTCTTGCTCTTACGGAAGTTCTCATGCAATGCAGAGAAATGGACAATCTCTTTGTGCCCATCTTTGGAGCTTGCGGCTCAACAACAAGGACTAAAGGCACATCTGCTTTGCTTGGGAACATCCGCTTCTCTGGCGAGAATGCATGGTTCGGTCAGAGCTTGCGTTCCTCGGCAAGCTTGCGGAGCAAAACTTGTCGGGGCGTGCTGCTTCAGCGGAACGAACCCTAGGGCTTCCCGGGCAGGCTGCTCCTCGGCACTCTTGGTGTTGATCTTGTGGACCTTCTTAGCGGCGGCCGGGGAGCTCTGCGGAAAATAGTCACCAATCAACTTCCTCTTCTTGTTCTGTCCGAGTTGATGGCATTACAGACGGTTGAGTCGAGCTTGAGCACAAAGATCCCTGGTTCCACGGGTAACTTAAGTCTGGCGCGCCTTTGAGCCATCTGCAATACGTTACGAGCTCTTGGAACATATTCCATCATGGGCCGTCAAAGTGCTCTTCTAGCCTTCTCACTTCATCAACGTAAGCTTCCATCAGCGAACTCGATAATTCTTGTTCACTTGGCGGATGACAAGCTGGAGTCACCTAACAATGAGCTTCTTGATCCCAAGGTCTCTGCGATCCTGAGACCGGCAAGCAAACCTTCATACTCTGCTTGATGTCGTTTGTTGCTTGCTCCTTGGGAAAGTGCATCGGACTACGTGCTTGAGGTGCTCTCCGGTGGGTGCAACAAGTATACGCCCCTTTGGCGCCTTAACGTGAAGGCACCATCAAAGTACATCAGCCACTCTTTGCTTGCTTCCTTGCGGGATGCTCGTTTCTGGAATTTCTTCATCTTGTCTTTGGCGTCCATTCTTATGAACTCTTGCCAATGCTCTGCTTTGGATAGTTGAGTGCTCTCAAACTTGATGCCAAAGCTTGGCAGTTCAGTGCCCACTCGACAATCCTGCTGTTGCCTCTGGATTTTGCAGTATCCTCTTCAGCGGAAAGCGGTGACAAGCTGTGATCTCATGTGCTTGGAAGTAATGGCGCAGCTTTCTCGAGCCATGAGAAGGCGAAAAGCAATTCTGCACACAGTACCTTGACCTAGCCCCTGCGAAGGGCCCGACAAAAGTAAACTAGGCTGCACCATTCTTTTCTGCATCTTTTCATGTGTCTGCAGAGATCCATCTTTAGCCGGGACGAGCTTGCGGTGAAGCCCCACTTCATATTGGATGCATCTACCATGGTTGCGGCTCATCATCCGCCTCCGCTCCGCTACTAACGCAGCACTAACCACTTGATTGGTTGCCGCTATATATAGCAGCAACTTCTCTTGTGGCTTAGGTGCGACAAGTATTGAGTGGAGACAGGTACCTCTTTAAGTCCTGTAGTGCAGCCTCCGCTTCGAGTCCATTTCATTGGACCTGCCTTTTCAAAATTTTGAAAAATGGCAGGGCGCTTCAACAGACCTAGAGATAAACCTCTTTGAGCAGCTATGCAACCGGCAAGTCTTCGTACATCCTTGGCCTTTGGTGCTTCAATCTGCTCAATGGACTTGATCTTGTCGGGATTGGCTTCAATTCCTCTTTGAGACACGAAGAACCGAGAAGCTTGCGGAGGGACTCCAAACACACACTTCTCGGGGTTAAGCTTGAGGTTGATCTTGCCCAGATTTGCAAAGGTTTCGTCTAAATCTTGAATCATAGTTGCCTTGTCCTTGCTTTTGACCACTATGTCATCCATGTAAGCTTCCACATTTACGTGTATCGCATGGCTCAAAAGCGTCATGGACTACTCTTGCAAATGTTGAACCAGCATTCTTTAAACCAAAAGGCATCCGTCTGAAAGCATATGTGCCACATGGGGTGATGAATGCGGTTTTCTCCTCATCCTCTTACGCCATGAAGATCAGATGGTATCACGAGTATGCATCAAGAAATGAAAGCAAGTCACATCCGGCCGTGGAGTCAACAATCTGATCGATGCGGCAAGGGAAATGGGTCTTTGGGACAAGCTTTATTAACATCGGTAAAGTCGATACAAAGCCTCCATTTCCCGTTTGCCTTAGCGACTACTGGGATTGGCCAACCACGTGGGATGGAGCACTCCTCGAACAAGGCTGCTGCTTCCAATTTCTTGATTTCTTCTGCGATGAATTCTTGGCGCTCCTTTGCTGCTTCTGACTTTCGCTTGGCGGGCGCGCGCGAGGGCGGAGCGGCAAGATGGTGCTCAATTACACTCACAGGAACACGGGGATGTCGGGCGGTTGCCATGCAAACCCGTCGGCGTTAGCTTCTGCCAGAAAGCAATGAGCAGCTTTCCTATTTAGGGTCGAGTGGCAGCGATGGTGAAGGTACCACCGGTGCCGTCCTCCTGAGCGGACACCTTCTTGGTCTCTGGTGGAGCTGCCATCGTCTTCTTACACTTGCCGGTGGAGCTTCGATGGTGTGTCCTCGGCGGTAGCGCAGCACTCCGAGGAGGTGCGCTTGCGGAGTGGAGCATCGAGAACTCTTGCGGACTTGGTCTTCTTCTTCGCCCGGGAGCTTCAGCGGCAAGTGACTTGTGATCTGCTTGAGCTCTTTGCTTCCGGTAAATCTTGCCGTGGAGATAAGAGCATCCTTCTTATCGCCAGGGCGAAGTGACCTTATCCGGGCTGGCATCTTGACAGCATGTTGTATGCATAATGAGAGGCCGCCATGAATTTGGCGATCTTTGGGCGACCAAGTATCCCATTGTAAAGCAATGGAAAATTAAACTAACGTCAAAAGTGACCCTCTCGATCCTGAAGTTCAACATCGGCGCCAAATGTCACCGGCAACGCATGATCTTTCCCTTGACTTGCTCCTTCCCGGATTGATTCCTTGGAATGTGTGCGGTCTCTTGAGCTCACCATCGGGGATGCAGGTTTACGAAATGCAAGTGGAGGAGATCAGGTTCAAGCGGCCCGCCGTCAACTAGCATCTTAGTGACCTTGAGGTTGCGGATAGTTGGTGAAACCAACATCGGCAAGCACCGAGCCGCGATTATGCGATCAGGGTGGTCCTCAATATCGAAGATGATAGGCGTGCTGGACCATTTGGAGGCTGCGTGACTCGGCGGATGGATTACTGCGCATTGACTTCCGCATCCTTTGCTTGAGGTTGGCGGTGTGAAGTATCACGCGAAGCTTGCCGTAGACAGCGCTGAGGACCTCTCTGTGAACTTCGGAACTCCTGCTCGCCGGTCTCGTCATCATCCATTATCTTCATCGTAAATCGTCATCTTCATCCTTATCCGGCGGCGAGAAGTCTGTCTCCTTGCCTTGCTTGGCCTTGCATGGCGTCCTCCCGGCAGCGTTTCTTCTTGCGGCTCCTCGGCACCTTCCTAAGCTTTCTCCTTGTCGCGCTTTCGTACTCAGCCTTTTGCTGCTCAACAAGCTGCTCAACCTTCTTGCAGCTCACGGAGGTCATGGCCCTTAGTGCGGTGGATCTTGCGAGTCTGCTTGTTGGTGCCGTCTTGCTTGTCGGACGCCCGCCACAGCTGGCGGCAGTTGGTGCCGGTAACAACCTCCTTGCGGAGTTACCAATTTTGGCTTTCTTGGCGCCACCTCCGTTCTGCGGACTGCTCAACAACTAGCACATCTTTGCCTTTCTTCTTCCTATTGTTCGCGGCGGTTTTTTCCTTGTCGGGGCAGCCTCCTCACTATCAGATCCTCCACAGCTTACATGTTCTCTCCGGGAGTTTCCTCCCTTCACTCAGCCGTACACACTTGTTGGCTAGGGCATATAGCTCCTTGGCGTCTCTGATCTTGCACATCGCCATCTCCTCCGCATCCTGCGGTTTACGCGATCCCGATGGAGCAGCTAATTACAGGCAGGAGGTGGACATCTGGGATGTTGTCTGTCTGTGGCTGAATCTCTGAATATACTTGCGGGGCTCTCCTTCCCTTACAGGCGGCGGATGAAGGTCGCTCTCTTGGCCATGAGGCTTGTGGCTGCACTGTGAAAAGCGCCGACAAACTGATGTACAGATCTACCAAGAGGATATGGAGTTGTCAAGCAAGTGCATGAGCAAGGATCGACATTGGGCTTGAGCACCGGTGAAGTAGTTGGCGAGGATCTTGTCGTCTAAGCCCCGGCAGCTTGCACAGCGATGGTGTAGATGTTGAGGAACTCCGATGGATGCGTCTTGCCGTCATGCCTACTTCTCGGAATGTCGTCGGCAGAAATTCTTCTTCTTTGGGCCCTTTGGACTTGCCGCAGCTCACGAGTGAGCAGGGGCAACCTACGCGTCTGACAAGCCGCTGGTTCCCACCGGCGCATGCATGTCGACAGAGGGCCCACGGCTTGTCTGATTGGCCTTGGCGCTTCTCTTGGCCTCGATCACGAGTTCGAGTGTCTTCTTGCTGTCGTTAAACGTGAAGAACTTCGGCGCTGATCGCGGCGAGCTCGTGGATCTGATGATGCGGTGGAGTTGCTTTGAGGTGGATCCGGCGAGTTGGCGATCTTGGCCTTCGGTGGAGAAGTGCATGGTGGTTGCACCTCCACGGTTTAATCGCCACCGGCTCGTGCACAACAGTCCTGCCGCGGCGGCAATTTACTCGGCTGCTTGCGGTGTAACCTTGGCAAAGCCGATGAGACTACTGAATGGTGGCCCTCCATTCGCCGACCTTGTCGGCTGTTGGAGGTAATCCGGGGTAGTTGAGCTCGCCAAAAGCCTTCTGCTGGAGTGGTGGTAGCGGCGGCGAGCAGCGAGAGGCGGGATATGCTCGGACTTCTAACTATGTTAGAAGGGCGATATCCGTCTGAGCGGTATTATGCCTCGCTTCGTGCCAGCATGTTGGCGTGCATGCTGGTCTTGAGGACCGAGATCCACCAGCTCGATCTTGATCCACGGCGTATAGTGCTGTGGATACCATGGCCTGTCGATCCGCGCCTCTGGGATGGGCCGCGGTGCATGTCTGAGGCCGAGGTCTGCGCAGCCTTGTCCTTGGACTTGCAGCGCCGTGGGCTCCTACGTCGGCCAGCTCTTCCGCGGTGTCTACCCCACCACCCATTTGCTCCGGTGGTGGTGGGATCGGCGTGGGCCCGGCTCCGCTGCGCGAAGCCTTCTTCTTGGTGGCATGTCGATGAAACGATGAAGATCTAGCTTCGTGTGAGCGCGGATCAGGTTCACACAGCCTCGGCGCCCTACAGCCGCGCCAAAGATGTCGGGAAGCTGATCGACCCACGAACACCTATGGGACGGCGGACGAGCCCCTTCGGTTCGGTGAAGTTGCCGAAGAAGCGGTCGGCGGCACACAGTGAGTTTACCAACCCGGAGCTCTCGGGAGATAACACTCCTCTTGCTGCATGTATGAGTGTATTGTGTTCTTGCTAGGGGCTGAGTGCTCACGTGTACACAGCTGCTACTTGAGACCTAGCGTGGGTGCTTTCAGTTCTGAACCTTTGAACCCCCTTTCTCGTTGCGCATGGGCCTCCTTTTATATGCTCAAGGGGTCTCCGACAGTGCAAGCGTAGACAAGGGCAAAAATGGAAAAAAGTGTGGTTGGTACAGCTAGCTGTACGATGTATCATACCTAACCACGGCGACGGGGACAAAGGCATTAAATGCCCGTGCATCTCCCCAAACAGTGCAAGCGAGGGACCATCGAGGCGCTTGCGCTTGCGATGGCAATCTTGTCAGTGCCGCTTGCCACGCGCTCCGCTGGCGCACAACCTCTTGCCACCTGGCGCTGGAAAGGTCCCGAGGCGACACGTTAGTGGATGTCTGGGCGCGGGTATAGATTAGTGATCTGCCCATGACAGCGCCTTGCCTTGATTGTTGCCTTGTCGCGTCCGGGAAGCTTGTCGCTCGTCGGGCCTTCCCGCAAGCTCCTCTTCCCGGGCCTTGTCTCTTAGGTGCCTTGGGTGGCCTTCTGACAAGCTCCTCTTGCGGGGTCTTGTCTCCTTAACCTGAACACTTTGTTCTTGAATGGCTCCAAAGGAACCACGGAGGACCTTGGCGTTCACCGGCAAGCCTTGCCCTTGAGTGCTTTGTTGCCCATGCACAAGTTCAGGATACTAGGGCACCCCTACTCTAGTACACCGACAATTGCTTCTGGTAGATCTATTTTGAGCATTGCAAATTCTATACCAAGCATCTTTTAGATTTTCTCCCTCCCTTTGCTTAAAATTTGCAGAACTTCATTCTCAAGGAGATAACGGAGAAGATATGAGACTAGTCATGATGACAAGCAAGCAAACTAACACACTGAGAAAACAAAAGGCAAGGGGAAAAGAGGGGCGAGATTGGGAAAGAGGGACAACGAGGGCAAATGGCAAATAATGTAATCAGAGAGATAGGGATTGTGATGGGTACTTGGTATGTTGACTTTTGCGTGAACTCCGGCAGCGGTGCGAAATCGCTAACGCTTTCGTCTTGAGCTTGGTTTCCCGAAGAGGAGAGGGATGATGCAACCGCAGTGGCGTAAGTATTTCCCTCGATTTTGAGAACCAAGGTATCAATCCGATTAGGAGGCCATGCAAGTCCCTCGTGCACCGTGCACAAAAGCGATAGCTACTAGCAACCAACGCGATTAGGGGTTGTCAATCCCTTCACGGTCACTTACGAGAGTGAGATCTGATAGAGATAATATTTTTGGTATTTTTGGTATAAAGATGCAAGGTGAAAGTAAAAGCAAAGTAAAAAAAAGCAAGTATAAAAGTGATGGAATTGATATGATGAGAATAGACCCGGGGCCATAGGTTTCACTAGTGGCTTCTCTCAAGAGCATAAGTATTCTCTACGGTGGGTGAACAAATTACTGTTGAGCAATTGAAGAATTGAGCACAATTATGAGGTTATCTGGGTATGATCATGTATATAGGCATCACGTTGAGACAAGTAGATAGAAAGCGATTACGCATCTACTACTATTACTCCACTCATCGACCGCTATCTGCATGCATCTAGAGTATTAAGTTAAAAACAAATATGCAGCCTTAAGCAAGATGACATGATGTAGAGGAATAAATTCATGCAATATGATAAATACCCCATCTTGTTATCCTCGATGGCAACAATACCATCACGTGCCTTACAACCTTCTACATCCTTTGGGTAAGGACACACATGAAGATTGAACCCAAAGCTAAGCACTTCTCCCATTGCAAGAACTACCAATCTAGTTAGCCAAACCAAGCGGATAATTGAAGAGACTTGCAAAGATAACTCAATCATATAAAAGAATTCAGAGAAGAGAATCAAATATTATTCATAGATAAGATGGATCATAAACCCACAATTCATCGGTCTCAACAAACACACCACAAAAGAAGATTACATGAATAGATCTCCACGAGGAGAGGAGAACATTGTATTGAGATCCAAAAGAGAAAGCCATCTAGCTACTAGCTATGGGCCAGTCACAGAAGTAAACTACTCACACTTCATCGGAGGGCTATGGGTGTTTATGTAAGCCCTCCGTGGTGGATGCCCCCCTCGTGGAGCTCAAATGAGGGTCTGGATTAGGGGGTGTCCAGATGGCTGGACTATGACCTTTGGCGGACTCACGGACTATGAAGATACAAGATTGAAGACTTACGTCCCGTGTGGGATGGGACTTTCCTTGGCGTGGAAGGCAAGCTTGGCGATACCGATATGTAGATCTCCTCCCATTGTAGCTTGACTCTATGTAAACCTAACCCTCTCCGGTGTCTATATAAAGCGGAGGGTTTTTAATCCGTGGGACGAACAACAATCATACCATAGGCTGGCTTCTGGGGTTTAGCCTCTACGATCTCGTGGTAGATCTACTCTTGTACTACCCATATCATCAATATTAATCAAGCGAGGTAGGGTTTTACCTCCATCGAGAGGGCCCGAACACTGGGTAAAAACATCGTGTCCCTTGTCTCCTGTTACCATCCGCCTAGGCGCAGCATTCGGGACCCCCTACCCGAGATCCGCTGGTTTGACACCGACATTGGTGCTTTCATTGAGAGTTCTCTCTATACCGTCACTCTTTAGGCCCGATGGCTCCTCCGATCATCAACAATGATGCGGTCCAGGCGAGACTTTTCTCCACTGGACAGATCTTCGTGTTCGCGGCTTTACACTTTGGCCAATTAAACTTGGCCATCTAGAGCAAATCGAGCTTCGCCTGGCCCATCAGGTCAGATTTGGAAGTTTGAACTACCACGACGTCGCTGTGGAGACTTGATCTTCAGCGGGTTCGAGCCACAGCCAAAGCGCACGATAAGCATGATGGGCTAGCTCTAGCACTGCCGCCCGAACAGTGCCACAGGAAGCCGCACCGATTATCGCTCAGACCCATAGCTTCCGGAGCCGGCCCTTCTGTCGAGGATGGGTGGCTGGACACGCCTCGGGGCCTGCAATCTCTGACGATCGGGCAGACACCATACACATCGCTTGAAGCTCTCGACTCAAGGTGCGGACTCCTCTCGGGACTCCAGACCTTCGCCCACCTTAATCGAATCTGATTGAGGCGCGATCATGGAGTTCACCGCGGATATCTTTCATTTTTCGCCCTTCGGGTGACATTCGGGTCACTAAAATCTCTCTCTCTTATCGGAGAGCCTGGCGGGACTATGGTCGGCAAGAGTTGGGATCTGCGGACTAAGAAATTCAAAGCCCACCACCACCCAGCCGTATGCCCATGCGATGATTTAGCAGACATGCTCGAACCGACTCCGAAATCAGCAAGTATGGACGCCCGATCCGGAGGCGACCAAGAACCAAGCGCCTCTGAGGCACTGGAAAGGCCACCTCGTCATATGACATATACATGGTGGACACCCCAAAAGAAGGGAGCAGCGATGGAACAACGGAGGATGACCCCTCAAGAAGAAGCCTAAGCGCCCGCGGCGACGCGCTCTAAATCCGCCAAAGCAAAAGCAGCGATTCGGCCTGAGATAATAACACCAGACGGTGCGAAGACAACCCCTCTCGGCGAGATTCAGCACGGGAGGATGGAGAAGCCAGCCCTCATGAGAGGAAGCGGAGCAGTGGTGAGGGGCAGGAATTACATGCCTCCCTCAGAAGGCAGAGGCAAGCCTCGGTTGACAGACAAATTTAATGTGCACGAGGATGCCCGTCGAACAAGGCGTTTCAAGCGCGGAGCTTATAGCCCGGTGAGCAGCCTCAAGAAAAAAAACAGCAATGACTTAGAGCTGACCAAGACTTGCTAGCCCGACGGATGGGTAGTGTCCCTTGCGGCGAAAAATCTGAACTCGAGCGCCCCTCAAGAGCTACCCAAAGCGCAGGCTGCTACCACGATTAGAGGAAGCACCTAGACCTACATCACCAGCCGCATGATCTTGGCCCGGCCAGCCACCTGGTGGCCCATGACGAGAAGAACCTCTCGGCCCTCCACTCAAGCTCCAAGCAGGCGTCGCTCAAAGAATACCAAGGCCGGGGAAATCGCCCGGACCTGCAGAGATATATTGGAGGAGGGCAAGGCAAACAAACATCGATCTATGGATCGTGTGGGGCCCACGACCGCGTGATGATATTTGTCATGCGGATATAGTAAATCGGCCGGGCGAACTACACGATGAACAAAGCTCATTTGAGCTACGTCGTGATATATGTCTGAGGCGTCGCCACCACTATGCTTCCACAGATGAAGTAATGGATCATCAAATCCCGAGGTTTTCAAACCCGCAAACATTGAATCATACGATGGCACAACAGATCCTGCGGTATGGATCGAGGATTATCTCCTTCATATCCACATGGCCCTTGGTGATGATCTACGCCATCAAATACCTCCCACTCAGCTTAAAGGACCAGCTCGGCATTGACTTAACAGCTTGCCGGCCGAGAATCAATTGGTTGTTGGGAGGACACGGAAGCCGCATTCCTCGACAATTTCGGGGCACCTATATGCGACCACGGGATGCCGATGACCTAAGCCACATAATTCAGCATCCGGAGAATCGGCGGAACAATTGCAGACCACGGTTCCCTAACAAGAAAAATCAAATAGTCGACTGTCGAGGCGAGAGGCCCTTGCAGCCTTCAAACATAACATCCGTATGAGTGGCTTGCGGCACCTAGGGCAGAAAAACTGAAATCCATGGCAGCCCTCACAGCACTCATGACCGCTTTTGCGGCGGAGAAGACAACTAGCTAGCTTCGTAGTAATAACATGACCAAGAGCCCTGGTAATTGGGATACCAAGGACAGCAATGGCAGGTCGCGTCGCGACAAACAACGCGCCGCATTGCAACGACAATCGCGAGGATCACGGCCGTTAATGCGGATTCAGGCTCTAAACAGTCGTGGAAAAAGCCATTCAAAAAGATATACTCGGACGTCCAATTTGGACCGAATACTTTCGATCGCTCGTGCGGATACCGGCAGCCCGAAAAACCAATAGCACACAACGAGAGTTGTTGGGTGTTGGCGCAAGCGAGCGAGTTAAGCGCGAAAACAATGACAAGGGCTGCATAGCGATGGCGGGGAGGAGCCCGCCGCCCGAACAATAGGGGGCAGAAGGGCTTCCCCCACAAGTGCGGACGGTGAACATGATATCATAACCCACATACCCAAAAGGGGCGAGGCGTGCACTCGAGGGGCGTATATGCGTTGGGCAGTCGCCCCAAAGTTCAACCCATGGTCCTCCTGCCCGATCACTTTTGATCGAAGGACCACCACTAGCATCCGCCATGGCGGATTACGCGCGATAGTTCTAGACCCAATCATTGCGGTTCACCTCACTAGAGTCCTTATGGATGGCGGCGGCAGACTGAACCTGCTTTCGAGGATACGATCTTGAAAAATGGGCATAGATCCCTCAAAGTTAAACCCACAAAAGCGACCTTTAAAGCGTCATACACAGGTGTGAGGCCAGCTATGCGAGGCTCAGATTACACTTGAGGTGGTCTTGGATCCCGGATAATTTCCGGCGAGAGTTAATCTTGACATAGTCCCGTTCGCGATGGCTATCACGCCTTTGCTCAGACCGAACCGCATTTACCAAAGTTCAATGCGGTCTTGCACTCGCACATACCTCAAGCTCAAGATGCCGGGGCCTCGAGAGTCATTACGGTCAATGGAAACACGAGCGCTCTCTCTTCCGAGCGGAGGAGCATCTGGCGGCCCCATGGCGGAAGTACAACAGCCTCTCAAGGCAATTCTCAAGTCCGGCCATTAAGCGTCCGGACAACGTCAAAAAGCGCCGGAGTAACCTACAACAAGACCGCACAGCACGTTAGAGCCTGTGCGTAGCAATGCGACTAACCCCAGCCCTGTAAAGTGCGAAACCGAGTACTACTGTGTACATAACTACGTATCTGGAAATACCATGGGCATGGGGGGAGCACGACCACATGCCAAAATGCGGCTCAAGCGCACCGGGGCTCCGATTTTGTCATTCTTTTTCTTACTTTTTCGGACTCCACTTTCCGGAAGGCTGTCCGTGAGTATAATCGCCAAACACGTCGATGCAACAGCCAGGGAGGCGACGACTTCGTCCAGTGTCGGTGGTCTCTATACTTGGCGGTATACTTGTTTCACATATCATCCCGCAGCTCGCCCCTAGGGGGACATGTCAAATAGTCCCATCTCTTGCTTGCCATACTATTTGTATCGTTCTGCTTTTACAGACAGACTTTTCGAATAAACAATACATAGCTTTTGTCTATTATTGCATTCCTTTTCTATATATATAAAAATATGTTCAGTTATGACATTATGCAACCGTGCACTTTAGTACGATTAATACACGAGGGCTTCGTACCCCGAATATGGTGTGAAGTCCGAACTGCTCTCATGATCTGGCACCCCAACCTAGCATTATATGCATCGGCTCCGAATCATGTCTTGGGTCAATAGTTGGGTTTGCACTGGCTTCCATGTTTTGTTACCTTACGTTCCGTTATATCGGCTAAGGTAGCACTAGGAGAACCACTGCGATTGCCCGGTTGAGCTGGG
>JAHIAM010000653.1:0-67667 GCA_021605205.1 Aegilops longissima
CAAGCAATGAAGAGCGAGCAAGAATATGATAAAGCAATCTGAATATTGCGAATATATGAAGTATTGATAATGGTGGGGATAAAATAGTGGTCTTGGTCTGAGTCGTTGGACACTAAGCAATACAAGTTACAATGGCTAACTTTAACTAAACAAATCCCAAGGAAAAAGCTACTAGATGGATCTACTTATATAAGAGCAAGGGGTGGCGGCCAAGGGAGGTGGTAGGACGTCCCAAGGCAGCCTAAAACTAACCCTAGGTCGTACAAGGCCAATGGGACCAAGCGGAGATGGCGTAACACCTTTGGACTTGTGGTTTGACTCAGATTCTCTGCAGCATCAGTTGTTTCGTCCATAACTCAACGCTCGGACGAATTTGAAGGTGAATCAATTGGGTTGGAAGGTGCACGAAATCTATTTTCCAACAAAAAGAATCACCCAATTTGGAGTCGGATGAAAAAAGTTATTGGCGTTTTGAGTCGGTATGTACGTCAGATCGAATCTGAGTCGAGCGTGAGAGACTTGGACTCTATCTTCTCTTAGGCCAAAAGTGACGTGAGAGAACTTTTGAACAACATGTAAACATCTCTTTCCCCTTATCTTCATATGTGGATTGTACAAATGTCCCATACACGCAATTAGACATGGCACAAAAGTTTGTGAAGTATTTTTGTCTGGATGACATAAATAAATTATTGCATAGTTGCATTAGAAATCACCTCACAAATATACATTGATGCGGAGCATACCGTTCATCCCCATGTACCTCAACTACTCTCAAGCCCCAAGGACACATAAGATGAGACCTCGACTATTCGCCATTGGACACAAGGTGAACCCGTTCCTAAATGCTTGCCCTTTCCATTCGTGTGAGACACGGTTGCTACCTAAGGCGAGGACCTTATGCATGCCTAGGTACCAAGGAGACCCTCTCGGAGATGCTCGGAATGATGGACAAGTCCCCAAGTACAAGGATGAAGGAACACGCCAGAGAACCGGAGAAAGTCTGCGAGCCGGACATCGGCGTTAGCGGACATCAGCCCTTCCATAAGCCGGACATCCGGCGCCCATCCTGACAACAGCAAAAACTGAGGCCGGACATCCGCCCAGGGCCGGACATCCGGCCTCCCACGAAGCCGGATATCGGCCCCTCGCCGAAATCCGGCGCCCACCGAATCGGCAGTCTACCCGCCAGCCGGACATCCATTCTAGGGACATCCGCGTCCTGAAAGCTTGGACATCCGACCGACGGCCGGACATCCGGCCTCCCCCCTGCGTGCGATCCATCGGGCCAAGGCCCTTGTACCCCTTAGCCCCTAGACTATATATACTCCATCCCTTCCTCTTTCTAGGTTAAGCGTTTATTTAGCTCATTAGATAGAGCTTAAGCTCATCCATCTGGGATCTACTCACGAGAGACCGCAGCCCCTCTTAGGAGGCGATCCACCTTGGATTCAAGACCTCCCTTCGGAGAAGACCATCATCAAGACCTCCTCCACGGAGAAGAGCGGCTACTGTTTGTATCGTCCTTTGTTGACCTTGAATCATGTATCTCCTTTGTGTTCTTTGATCTAGCATTTGTGTGACCGATTCCTTGTTGGTTGAGTGTTTTCCCTCGTTCCTCCCGTGATTTCCTCGTGTTCTTCCGCTCGTTCTTCGTGTCTCCCGTAGGATCCACTCCAAGCGTGAAAGATCGGCGCTATAGGTTCCACCCTACATCATCTATGGATCGAGCTTAGGTTGATCACGTTTTGGAGCCCTACCCTCTTTTTCTAGCTTGATTTTGTTGATTTAGTCCTAAATCGAAAATCCCCACCAAAAATAGCCCCAAATTTTTTGTGATTTGTTAGTTTTGATGATGTTTTGTTGATTTTGATCCAGTGGATTTGCTTGGTTTCAAGTGGATCTAGCATTTCCCCAAGTTTCCCCACTTTCCATCACGAAATCTCTCCAATTTTGACCTTGAAATCATCAATTTCCCCCCAATTGAAAATTTCGCCCCAAGCGAGATCTGGAATCGTCGGGCGGACATCCCGTGATGTAGAGGCAGAACCCTCGTGGGTGATCTTTCACGTTGGAAGCGGATCCTCGGTGAATCACGATGAACAGCGGAAGAACAAGAGGGGAAAGCGGGAAAAGCGAGAGAGAAGTCACTCAACAGACAAGAAATCAATCACACAAGTGCTAGATTATCGAATACATAGAGTGGCACAAGATTCGAGATCAACAAAGGTAAGGATACACGAGTAGCCGTTCTTCTCCGAGAGGAGGTCTTGATGGGTCCACCCTAGAAGGGGTCTTGAATCCGCTTGGGGATCTTCTCCGTAGAGGTCACGATCTCAGGAGAAGTAGCCAAGTGGATGAGCAAAACTCTCTCACCTAAACATGAGCTAATCCAAAGCTACCCTAACTAGGAGGAGGTGGAGGTATATATAGTCATGGGCCACGAAGAAGTAAGTGAAGGGGTACATGGGCTGCGCCCAACACTGCTTTGTCTTGTGAGCAGGCGTCAGACGTCCGGAGGATTCCGGTCGTCCGGAGGCTCAGGAAGGTCGGCGTCCGGTGCTCTTGGACGTCCGTAGATTCAACTTAGGCATGCCCGATCAGACGTCCAGGAGGTCGGTCGTCCGGAGGCTTCATGAGGTCCCAGACGTCCGGTGATCTTGGATGTCCGCAGATTTGGTTCGGTAATCGGCTGGCACTTGGACGTCCGGAGGGCAGTCGTCCGAGACTGGAGTCGTCGGACGTCCGGTCTGGTCGAGCGTCCGGCGGCTGTAACTTCGGCCGACTTCCTCTCTTGGTCCTTGTACTTTGTGTCCTCGCCGTCTTGTCCATGGTCTTCCTCCTTGTTCTGGTCATGCATAGCACATATATTTGAGGTAGTAACAATGTCTCACATGTGGGAAGTGAAGGTTCGGAGAGGGCGAGTTCACCTTGTGTCCAATGGCGTTTGTTGAGGTCTCGTCATATGTCCTCGGGGCTTGGAGAGTAGTCGGAGTGTACATGGTGATGAGCGTGGGATGCTCGCATCATCTCCCTCCCTTAGGAAAGATCCGACCTCGGATCGTGATCCTCATCACCATGGAAGCGGTTGTAAGTAGGCGGACTTGTAGTTGGGCGAAGTTGAAGACATGGCGCAATCCAAGTAGTCAAGGTGTCATGGGAGTGATAGACATGCAAAAAGAGCAAACACAAGAAACACTCGGAAATACAATGGTTAGCGCACACAAAGTGTCCATCATGTAAGAATGAGTCCGTGCGGCAAGATTGGTTGTGACAAAGCGCATGAAGCTTATCAAGATGATCTAGAATGAGATGCAAAGCATTCATGGGAACAAATGCAATCATTGTGCACACAATTGTGTTATGAGTATGAGCAATGCAACCACGGTGCAAAATGATGTCATAGTGAGACGGTTTATCAATAGCATGAATATGGCAATGGATGCTCAACATGATTATGTTATCATGCAATTGATGATAGGCAATGTGATCATTATGTATGAAGATGCCATCAAGAAAGATCACAACAAATTTGCTAAGAGAATGCACAAGTTCATATATCATGGATGACATGGGAAGAGGTGCAACAAGACAATCATAATGTGTGTCAATCCATGCATAGGGTGCAAATTTTTGGTGAGAATGATATGTCCATCGAGCATGACATGTATGAGCACAATCAACAAATATGGAGATGGTGGTGTACCAATGCTCGATGTCGTGGTATGAGTGGAATTCAAAGATGCATCCAATAAGTGCGGCGCTCCTCAATGTGAAGGTCCAAAGAGCCAATCTCAATGTTGCTCCTCCATCCAATGGATGTAACATGTAGACAACAAGAAAAACAACAATGAAAGAGTGACCCATCCAATATGCAAACTTGAGGATGGCTCAAGAGAAGGAGGTCACCTTTAGGAGGTTCTCAAGGATGATGGAGTTACGCATCTTGTATGCCTTCACATAAGCAAGTTGTCTCATGATGTTACTAGCCTTGTGAATCCTTCAAAATGAAAGAACATGACAAACACTCGGAAAAACAAATGAGGTTAGCGAAGTGCAAAACCTATCATTCATGTGGTAAGATACCCAACAAGTGTATGCATCATGCTCATCATAAGAAAGAACAAGGGAGCATTTCATAGTATGGAGGCATATGATGCGAGAACAACCAAATACAATAGGCTCAAGTAAACAAGCATGCATCACAAGTGAGTTGTCAAAGTCTCCAAGACCATGAAGCATAGAGGCAACTATAGGAGGCAGCGACAATAAACAAGATATATCATGTGAGAGGCATGAACATATATGTCATCAACCCAAGAAAGCGAGTAATAGTGGAACATGGGTGATGCAACATAGCAAGCAATCATAGCGATCAAGTCAAGCAAGCTAGTAGTGCGAAGATGCAACATACTAGATGGAATCAAGGCAAGCATGTCATGTGTGCAAATAGTGGGCATGGATAATTCACATGGCATAGCACAAGCATGAAAGCAAGATATGAAAATTATCATCAATGTATTGGCGAGAGGCCATATGTAAATAGCAATGGATCATCATGACTCTCCCAACACAACAAGCATTAATAGCATGGGGCACATGATAAACATGGCAAAAGCAACAAGGATCTCCACCAAGCATGCAACTACACATAGGATAGCGTAAATCTGGGTATATGCAAGCAAGGGTCACAATTGCATGGCAAAGGCATAGAAGCAAGCATAACATGCAAAGGGAACACGATAGAATGGGCATAAGGTAACAAGTGGTAAATAGCCCAAAGCCGTGTGAGAGCCAAGTAGAAGAGATCGCGTAGTCCTTGCATAAAAGGAATGGTGGGAATGAAAGTCCACGTGATCCCAAGTCATCGTTGCTCTCAAGAGCTCGTTTAAATCAACTCTTGGGATTGAGAAGTTGGCGAGTGTATGTGAGTACCTACACAAAACAAAGACAAAGGAAAAATTGTGTGTGCGTGGTAGATATACGCATCATCCATCATGATGCATACGTGCTTGTGTTGGTTAGCACAAAATAGCCAATGCTCAAATAAATGAGATGCGTGATATAGAAACATGTCATCCATCATGATAGGTTTGTTGTTATGTATAGCATAATGGAGACTCAAATTGTGTAATGCATCATGAGAAATATCTAGAGCATTGTTATTCATGGAATGCATATGGTGCAAGCGCAATTATGGGAATCATGCAAAGGATGGGATGAATCAAAATCTCCTAATATGCATGAGGAAACTATGGGGGTCTCCACATGAGCATTAATGGAAACATCACATGGAGAATATTGACAACATCCAAAACAATGCATATTTGGTTCAATGTGATCATGGCATGACATAGTAGATGAATTGCGTAAATCATGTAAAGGAAGCATGGCAATATCATCACATGAAAAACAAAAGCCAATGACCATCATCTCGTCATCTATGCCATAAGTGCAAATGGGATTTATTTTAATGGGGCATGCATAGTTACTATGTTGAGATTGAAATGATGCAATATGGGAGATCTCACTCATAGCATATGACAAGGTAAGCGGATTATCAAACATAATGTGACCAAAAGAATTTTCACATGATATCCTATGAAGCATAGCATCACAACTAGGCAACTCAACATGTTCATCATCATATTCATCATAAATAGGTAAGTCAAGGCATGAAGAAGTTTCACTAGCATGAAGCATGGTAATAGGTGGGTCAACATCATGGTAGCAATCGAAGTCAAGAGAGTCCACTAGTGGGACAAGAGAAGCACCATCACCTATGTTACCTTTGGAGCGTTGCTCATGTGTTGTAGGTGAGGTGTTGAAGATCGTCTCGTTGTCATCTTCATGTTGATGGAACCATGTGGGGGGTGCAACATTGTCCACCGTGGCCATCGTCGTCTCCAATGGAGGAATAGACTCATCAAGGATAGGCATGTCGTCATGTAGGAGACCTAGCACCAAAGAAGAAAACACACTAGGAGTAGAGGTTAAGTCGTTAGAAGTCATAGTAGCCTCATGTGCCGTGTCAACTACCTCACTCACTAAGTGTTGTGGCTCACTCACTCCCTCAAGGATGCTCTCACTCATATGGTGGGTGGAGTCACTCAAATGGCGCTCAACCTCACATAGGATGTGTGGCATGCTCTCATGTGTGGGGCTAGTGGTGGTCACACTCATCCTCTCATAGGAAATGCTCTCAATGTCACGTATGGTGGAGTCACTCATGTCACTCATGGGGTGGTGGCTCTCCTCACATGGCAAATGGGGCATCTCGACATATGTGGGTCTTGGGAGAGATGTAGGTGCAAATGTCTCCATGCTTGCGGTCAGTAGCTTGACTCGGAGATATGGAGTCCAATGTGGCGTCGTCTTCATGTTGTTGAAGTGGTTCACGCTCGTCGCCGTGGTCGAAGGGATGGCCTTGCTCGACCGTCTTGTCACCGTCTTGGTGTGGGAGGCCCATATGATGTGGCACCTCATGGCTCGTCTCCATGACGAAGGGTTTCCATGCTCGGCATCTTCCTTGGGGGCTTCCGAAGATG
This sequence comes from Aegilops longissima, assembly GCA_021605205.1. NCBI lineage: Eukaryota > Viridiplantae > Streptophyta > Magnoliopsida > Poales > Poaceae > Aegilops > Aegilops longissima. The sequence continues at coordinate 6,549 of JAHIAM010000653.1, forward strand.
GAAGTGTCGCCCTCGCTCGTGGGTGGTCGCCTTGGACTTGATGAAGTCGAAGTAGGCGTGCTGCGTGGGAAGTAAGCGAAGATGAAATGTCGTCCAAAAGCGAAGATGCCTTAAGAACCCTTGGCGAAGATCTGAAGTGGTTGATGTAGCCGTGGCGGCGTCTTGGTGGTGGTCGTCTCGCGGTCTTCTCTTGTGCTTATGAAGCTTCGACTTGGCGTGTTGGGACTTGTGCATTTGCGCGTGTGGAGCATCTTCATGATGATGATGTCGTTGTCGTGCTTGAGCTCCTTGGCGTTAAATCGTCGTCGTGCACATGATGCTTGGAGGTGACTTGCCCTTCATGACGATGTGGATCACGAGCGTGATGGTGGTCGCCATGTAGATGTGGCGAGGACGATTTGCACTTGCATCTTTTGGCGCTCCAAGACTTGTGGCTTGAATGTCGCCGCCTTGAAGATGATGAAGGGAAGAAGACTTGATCAAGGCCGAATCTCCTCCATCCTTGCATCTTGCTCCTCTTTATGTGCGGCAAGCTTCTTGTCGAGTAGTCCCTTCTCCTTGCTTGGAGTGATGAATGTCGATGGAGATGTTCTCGATCGCTCTCGCAATCTTGATTGTGTTCTTTGCACTTGTCGGTGTAGATCGAAGAGAGGCGCTTTGGTGATGTAGTTGTACCGCCGTCGTTGTTGTGAAGACCGAGATGAAATGCCTTGCCTATCCATCACAAGACTCGAGCAAATATGAGTGGGAGAAAAGAAGAACTTATACCAATGTACCTTGACCGATGTTGAAAATGAATCAAGTTCACTCAAATCACGGCCAATGAAATAGCACTATTGGTACCAATCCTTGTCGGTTCTAACACCTACACAAGTAAAGCTTATGGAGGAGCTCGGTGAGGATAGTGGCACAAAAATTTAATGCAAAATGTTAGCAAGAGTCAATAATGTTGAAAGAGATTCACAAATTTGCAAAGTGAAACAAATAGACCAATAGCAATGAAAGGTACGGAAACACACACGGATAGATAAATGGGGCCGTGCAACCAAGGAATGAGCTCAAAATGTGGAATCCACCAAAAGCGCTCGTGTTGCACAACTCAAGAGAGGCAGCTATACGATTGCTCAATAAGCGGATCGACACTTGTGCACAACCTATAAGATGCAAAATGGATAAACTTCTATCCAAGTATGCTATGTATGTATGGTTCGGTGTTTCTCTCAAGATGATCCAAGATGATCGGATATGACAATCTTATATGCAATGTGTTATGATGCTATGGCACTTGCTTACAAGCTCTTTGCTCTCTTTTTTTCTTTGCTTAAAAGCGTATTTCTTTTTTTTTTTCTATGGCCACTTTTGATAGAAGGCAAAGGTGTCCCGTCTTCGATGAGATGTTGGTTTTCGCTTTGGAGGAAGTCGACTTTGGCGATCCAGGCTTCTGACGTCTCTTGGATGTCGCGCCATAGCAATCGCTAAACCAACTCAGAGAAGGTATAGTAGCGGTGGTGGTATATGGATACGGATTGGTGGTGGTATATGGATCTGGAATTCGAATGATGGCGGATAAGCAATGGTGGTAGATGGCAAGCGATGATGATGGTGCTGTGGCGGCGTGACAACTTATGATCGAACTTCGAAACTCTAAAGGACTAGACTCTAAGACCAGCAACTTGACACGGCGATGCAACCATAAATTCAACAAAGCAAAAACCTAAAAAGATTATGCAAAGGCTCAGATTGGTTGGATATGATGAACTAACCCTAATTCTTTTTGTGGCTTTTTCATGGACTTTAGGTATGAAGAACAGACTCGATCTAATCTCTGAAAAAGCCTGTAAAATCTCACTGAAGCAACACGAAAATCGATACCACTTGATAGAGCAAAGGTGTCCGTCTTCGATGAGATGTTGGTTTTCGCTTTGGAGGAAGTCGACTTTGGCGATCCGACTACGAGCGTCTGAGGGCGTCGCGCCTTAGCAATCGCTAAACCAACTCGAGAGGTTATTGATTACGCCGGAGACACGATCAACGACCACGAGTGCATTTCCTGCGAGCAAGCGAAGAACAAGCAAGCTGAGATTGCAATCTGGATATTGCGAATATAAGATGAAAGCTTTATTGATCAAGGTGGGGTTACATGGCGCCTTTAAAGTAGTTGAACACAAGCGAAATGCAGCGAAGTTGCAGCTATGGCGAACTTTTAATCTAAACAAAACCCAAGGTCTAAGCGGTGCCTAAGGGCTGTATATATGGAGGAAGAGGGGGAATTTCGTGGCCCTTGGTGGAGGGTCCGAAATCAACCCTAACTCTTATTTCCCCACACATACGGACTCTAAAAACAGCCTATACTTAAGTATTTCGAAATTACATGGGACTGGCCCACTAATAAGGTGACTTGCACCTAGAATAGCCTCGGGGCGACATTTATGAAGTAGCATCTTGTATATTTCGTCCAAGGCTTCATGCACCATTATGGTGGCTTCAAAGTCCTGAAATCATCACTTGTAACTCCGTTCTTGTTCCCCTAGCATGGCATTATCTCGTGCTTGTTCTTGCTCAATGTCCATCCTTCTCCAAGCTAGGGCCTTCATTTGTAAGCAAAACAAATGTATCCAATTTAGGCAGCATCATATTCTCATGAACATTAGAATCATTACCAAGAAACGAAAGTATCTGAAAATTTAATTGGCGTGCGCGAGCTCTAGTAATTGGTCCAGTATATGTAGCAGTAGGGGCTGTGGGTGTAACAATGGTATTGATGTCCTCATCACCAAACCAAATATTTTGAAGTCAAGTTGTGAAAGCATAGTATAGCGACGAGACAAAGCATCAGCAATAACATTTTCTTTACCCTTCTTGTGTTTAATGACATAAGGGAAAGTCTCAATGAATTCAACCCATTTAGCATGTCTACGATTCAGTTTAGCTTGACTTTTAATATGTTTCAAAGATTCATGATCAGAATGTATAACAAATTCTTTGGGCCATAAATAATGTTGCCATGTCTCTAAAGTCCGAACAAGAGCATATAATTCTTTGTCATAAGTAGAATAGTTCAGACTAGGCCCACTCAATTTTTCAGAAAAGTATGCAACAGGTTTGCCATCTTGTAATAACACACCTCCTAATCCAATTCCACTAGCATCACATTCAAGCTCAAAAGTCTTATTAAAGTCAGGAAGTTGGAGTAAAGGAGCATGTCTCAACTTATCTTTCAATACCGTGAAGGCTTCTTCCTGTGCGGTACCCCAAACAAAAGGTACATCCTTCTTTGTAAGCTCATTGAGAGGTGCAGCAATGGTGCTAAAGTCTCTCACAAAACGCCTATAGAAACCAGCGAGTCCAAGAAAACTCCTCACTTGTTGATGAGGACATCAATACCATTGTTACACCCACAGCCCCTGCTGCTATACATACTGGACCAATTACTAGAGCTCGCGCACGCCAATTGAATTATCGGTACTTTCGTTTCTTAGTAATGATTCAATGTTCATGAGAATATGATGCTGCCTAAATTGGATACATTTGTTTTGCTTACAAATGAAGGGCCTACCATGGACAAGAAAGATGAACCTTGGAGCAAGTTCAAGCATGGAGATGTTGGCATGCATAAAGAGAACAAACGGAGTTACAAGTGATGATTCGGGACTTTGAAGCCACCTAATGAGTGCATAAGGCCTTGGACGAAATATACAAGATGCCACTTCATAATATTCGTCCATAGGCTATTCTAGGTCTCGTCACCTTATTATTGAGCCATGCCCATGTAATTTCGAAATACTTAAGTATAGGCTGTTTTAGAGTCCGTATGTGTGGGGAAACAAGAGTTAGGGTTGATTTGGACCCCTCCACCAAGGGCCACGAAATTCCCCCCTCTTCCTCCATATATACAGCCCTTAGGGCACCGTTTAGACCTTGGGTTTTGTTTAGATTAAAAGTTAGCCATAGCTGCAACCCGCGTGCCGTTTGTGTTCAACGACGAACAAAAGCGTCACGAACCCCACCTTGATCAATAAAGCTTTCATCTTATATTACGCAATATCCAGTTGCAATCTCGAGTTTCTTGCTTGTTCTTCGTTTGCTCTAGGAAGCAGGCCCTCGTGGTCAGTTGATCGTGCTCGGCGTGGTCAATAACCCTCGGAAGTTGGTTTAGCGATTGCTAAGGCGCGGCGTCTCGCCGCGTTCGTATGAGTCGGATCGTCAAGGTCGACTCCCACGACGATAGCCACCATCTCATGAAACATCGGGACACCTTTGCCTCTATCAAGTGGTATCAGATTTTGAGGTTGCTCGGTGAGATTTTAGTTTTTCGTAGATTAGATCGAGTCTGTTCTTCATACCTAAAGTCCACGAAAAAGCCACAAAAAAAATTAGGGTTAGTTCATCATATCCGAACCAATCGAGCCTTTGCATAATCTTTTAGGGTTTTGCTTTGTTGAATTTGCGGTTGCATCGTGCGTGTCTAGTTGCTGGTCTTAGCGTCTAGTCTTTTAGAGTTTGAGTTACGGTCATAAGTTGTCACGCCGCCACGCATCATCATCATCGCCTACGCCACCTACCATCACCACTTGAATCCGTATCCATATACCACCACCAATCCGTGTCCATATACCACCACCGATCCATATCCATATACCACCGCTACCACCACGCTGCCATATACCACCACCATATATCCACCACCAATCCAAGTTCCTTGCATATTAGGGTTGTTTTGAGATCCATCTAGTTTCCGATTAGTGTTTCCTTGCGGAGTAGGTTTGAAACCACCCTCGTTTAGGCCCAAAATTTTCCAAAAGCGCACTTGTCAAAAAATTTACGGCTATCCTATTTTGGTGTTTCTAAGTGGATTGAGGCGATCGCCGTTATAGAAAGTTTTTTGACCGTTTCAGTTTTTGGGTCAAGGCGATCGAAAAAAAAATTTTTTTGTGAAAAATTTCGTGCCCATCTGTCGATTTGACACAGGAAGAGTTTTGAGACACTTTCGCCATTATAGTGATTTTTCGCAAAAAAAAAAAAAAAAAAAAAAAAAAAAGCAAAAAAAAAAAAAAAAGCGAAAAAATTTTCAGTGTGCTTTTCCGTTGTTTCGTGCAGTGCCCGTGATTTTGTTAGTGTTCTGGGCTCGCGTCTCTATGCGGTCTAGCCTAGGACCCGGACCTGATCGTCGTTGACGTTTATTCAACTTTGCATCTACGAATTGATTATTGCTAACCTTTTTTGCTACCATATTATAAGCCTTCCAGCTCCACATACATCTACATCGATGCGTTTGACTCTCCACAGTAATCGCTCTATCAAGCTTTGAGAGTTTTGACTACATCGGTTCTTAGATCACCTTTCTTCTTTGAGTAGGCGGTAAGACTTTGAGATTTGCTGACGGTTTGTGACATCCACCACACCACCACCACCACTTCCTAGTAGTCTGTGAATCATATTCTTGTGTGTTTCTATTGCTGCTAACCATGGCGGGATCACAAGCCGAGCGAGACTGGCGGGAGAACATGACAAACAAAGCGCTACATGATAAGTTTCAACAAATGATGAGTGGGCGGGTGGACGATGTGCTAAATAGATTTGAAGAGGCCATGGAGAAGATAGATGGCATTGAGAAGGCGTTCGAAACAAAGCTCGATAACAAGTTTAATGAATTGCTCGCGCGTCTACCACCACCACCACCGGCTGCACCTAACGCACCTCTACTACAACAACACGGACTACCTCCACATCGCGAAACAGCCCTCCATGAGCTTCCCGTGTCCCTCTTCAGCTGGCCAAGCTCTGGTGCTCTTTGTTGATACTTCTATGGCTCCTGCTGCTGCGGTGGGGAGGATGATTATGTGAGAGCTTACGAGGATGAGGTTGATCAACATCAGAACTCGTGCAACCACCGGCACCACAACCACCGTGTCGTCCACATGCAAATAATGGCAATGTTGGGCTCCCCTTGAGTGCGAGATCATGACCATCTCCCTAAACTGAAATTGAATATTCCACCATTTGAGGGTAGATATATTTCTGATATATATCTTACTTGGGAATTAGAAACTGAACAACGATTTACATGTTTACAATATCACGAGGAGAGGCGTGTTCCTCTGCTGTTTGTGCTTTCACTAGCTTTGCATGTGTTTGGTGGTGCGAACATTGTAGATTATATCTGTTCCACTACTTGGGCTGCTTTGAAAACTGCTATGCGTACTCGTTGGGTTCCACCATATTATCAACGTGAATTACTTCAAAAATTGCAGCGCTTAAGACAAGGAAAAAATTCGGTGAAGAATATTATCAGGAATTACAAACTGGCTTGATTAGATGTGGTATTGTTGAGGAGAATGAAGCTATGCTTGCACGTTTACGGGTGGATTAAATAGAGATTCAGACCATTCTAGACTACAAGGATTATAATAATATCACTCGATTATTCCATCTTGCTTGTAAAGCTGAGCGTGAAGTGCAGGATCGGCAGGCCTTGGCGCGACTAACTTTTCTGCAGTCGACCTTCATCATGGACACCGTGCATCATCTACTTCCACACGTTCTACTACACGGCACCTCCGTGGCTGCCACCTCCAACCGTGATACAAAGCGGGCACAACCACCACTATCGCCAAGAGTACACTGCTTGGGCCTACAGAGCTCTTCTTCTTCCATGGCGTCAACAGGGCACACAAGTGATATTATTTGTCGTCGTTGTAAGGAAGAGGACATTTTCTTGAGAGAATGCCAATCTCAGCGTGTGATGATTACTCACGAGGATGGTGGGTATGAGTACGCTAGTGACTATGATGAAGAGACTTTGGCTCTTATTACACATGAAGAACACGGTGGAGATGATTACGATCTTGAGGCGCAATACATGGCTCTTGAAGATCTTTGCCAGGTATGAATGTTTAGTTGCTCAACGTGTTTTGAGTGTGCAGGTTACACAAGCTGAGCAAAATCGGAGGCATAACTTGTTCCATACAAAGGGAGTTGTGAAGGAGCGTTCTATTAGCGTCATCATAGATGGAGGAGCTGCAACAACTTGGCTAGCATGGATATGGTGGAAGCTTTCTCTCACCACAAGACCACATCCACATCCTTACTACATCCAATGGTTCAACAACAGCGGCAAGGTTAAGGTAACACGTCTGTTAGTGTGCATTTTAGTATCTCTACATATGCTGATTATGTTGATTGTGATGTGGTACCTATGCAAGCATGTTCCTTATTACTTGGTAGACCATGGCAATTTGATAAAATTCTGTACACCATGGTAGAAACAATCAGTATACTCTTGTTCACAAGGATAAAAATATTACTTTGCTTCCTATGACTCTGATTCCATTTTGAAAGATGATATTAATAGAGCTAATAAAGCAAAACAGGAGAAAAATAAGAGTGAAAATCAGATTGTGGCAAAAGAATTTGAGCAACAAATGAAGCCTAATAATAAACCATCTAATGTTGCTTCGAAATTAAACTGAAAAGTGCATGTTTATTTGCCACCAAATCTGATATTGATGAGCTAGATTCTAGCAAATCTGTTTGCTATGCTTTTGTGTGCAAGAGGCATTATTTTCATTCGAGGGCGTGCCTTCCTCTTTGCCCCTATTGTCACTAACATTTTGCGGGGAGTTATTTGGCGTCTTCCCACAAGGCGTGCCCAGGATTACCACCTATTCGAGGATTGAGCATCAAATTGACTTAATTCCGGTGCATCGCTACCAACCGCGCACCATACCGTACCAATCGGAGGAGCGAAGGAGATTATCGTCAAATCAGGAGCTGCTCGACAAAGGTTATATCATGAATCTCTTAGTCCTTGTGCTGTTCCTATTATACTAGTGCCTAAAAAGGATGATGCGTCGGCGTATGTGTGTTGATTGTAGAGGCATTAATAATATTACTATTAGTTATCGTCATCCTATTCCTAGGCTAGATGATATGCTTGATGAATTAGTGGCTCTACAATATTCTCCAAAGTTGATTTGCGTAGTGGATACCATCAAATTCGTATGAAATTGGGAGATGAATGGAAAACAACATTTAAAACTAAGTTTGGATTATATGAGTGGTTAGTCATGCCTTTTGGGTTAACTAATGCACCTAGTACTTTCATGAGATTAATGAGCGAAGTTTCGTGCTTTCATTGGACGATTTGTGGTAGTTTACTTTGATGATATCTGATTTATAGCAAATCTTTGGAAGAACATTTGGAACATTTACGTGCTGTTTTTAATGCTCTCGTGATGCACGTTTGTTTGGTAACCTTGGGAAGTGCACCTTTTGCACCGACCGAGTATCTTTTCTTGGCTATGTTGTTACTCCACGAGAATTGAAGTTGATAAAGCCAAGATTGAAGCTATTGAGAGTTGGCATGGCCCAAAGCGGTCACACAAGTGAGGAGTTTTCTTGGACTCGCTGGTTTCTATAGGCGTTTTGTGAGAGACTTTAGCACCATTGCTGCACCTCTCAATGAGCTTACAAAGAAGGATGTGCCTTTTGTTTGGGGTACCGCATACGGGAAGAAGCCTTCACGGTATTGAAAGATAAGTTGACACATGCTCCTTTACTCCAACTTCGACTTTAATAAGACTTTTGAGCTTGAATGTGATGCTAGTGGAATTGGATTAGGAGGTGTGTTATTACAAGATGGCAAACCTGTTGCATACTTTTACGAAAAATTGAGTGGGCCTAGTCTGAACTATTCTACTTATGACAAAAATTATATGCTCTTGTTGGACTTTAGAGACATGGCAACATTATTTATGGCCCAAAGAATTTGTTATACATTCGATCATGAATCTTTGAAACATATTAAAAGTCAAGCTAAACTGAATCGTAGACATGCTAAATGGGTTGAATTCATTGAGACTTTCCTTATGTCATTAAACACAAGAAGGGTAAAGAAAATGTTATTCTTGATGCTTTGTCTAAATCGCTATACTATGCTTTCACAACTTGACTTCAAAATATTTGGTTTGGAGACCATCAAAGATCAATATGTGCATGATGCTGATTTTAAAGATGTAATGCAGAATTGTAAAGAAGGAAGAACATGGAACAAGTTTGTTATTAATGATGGTTTTGTGTTCGTGCTAACAAGCTATGCATTCCTGCTAGCTCTGTTAAGTCTTTTGTTGTTGCGGGAGGCGCATGGAGGAGGATTAATGGGACACTTTGGCGTCGAAGAAGGCGGAGGATATACTTGCTACACATTTCTTTTGGCCAAAGATGAGCCCAGGATGTTGAGCGTTTTGTTGCTCGCTGCACTACATGTCAAAAAGCTAAGTCACGACTCAATCCTCATGGTTTATATATGCCTTTACTGTGCCTAGTGTTCCTTGGGAGGATATATCTATGGACTTTGTTTTAGGTTTACCTCGAACAAAGAAGGGAGGATAACATATTTGTTGTCGTGGATAGATTCTCGAAAATGGCACACTTTATACCATGTCATAAAAGCGATGATCTTTGTTAATGTTGCTGATTTGTTCTTTCGTGAAATTATTAAGCTTGCATGGTGTGCCAAATACTATTGTTTCAGATCGTGATACTAAATTTCTTAGCCACTTTTGGAGATGTTTATGGGCTAAGTTGGGGACTAAACTGCTTTTTAGTACTACTTGTCACCTAAGTGATGGACAAACTGAAGTAGTCAATAGAACATTGTCTACTATGCTTAGGGCTGTTTTGAAGAATAATAAGAAAATGTGGGAAGAATGCTTGCCTCATATTGAATTTGCTTATAATCGTTCATTGCATTCTACTACTAAGATGTGCCCTTTTGAAATTGTGTATGGCTTCCTACCTCGTGCACCTATTGATTTGTTGCCTCTTCCATCTTGGAGAAGGTTAATTTTGATGCTAAAGAAGCGTGCTGAATTGATTTTAAAATGCATGAGTTAACTAAGGAAAACATTGAGCGTATGAATGCTAAATATAAACTTCTTTGGAGATAAGGGTAGAAAACATGTTGTCTTTGCACTGGAGATCTTGTTTGGTTACATTTGCGTGAGATAGGTTTCCTAATTTGCGCAAATCAAAGCTAATACCACGTCTTGATGGTCCATTTAAGGTGTTAGAAAATAAATGATAATGCATATAAACTTGAGCTGCTGCAGATTTTGGGGTTAGTCCACTTTTAACATTGCAGATTTGAAGCCTTATTTGGGTGAGGAAGATGAGCTTCCGTCGAGGGCGACTTCATTTCAAGAAGGGAGGATGATGAGGACATCAATACCATTGTTACACCCACAGCCCTATTTGCTATACATCTTGGACCAATTACTAGAGCTCGCATGCGCCAATTGAATTATCGGTACTTTCGTTTCTTGGTAATGATTCTAATGTTCATGAGAATATGATGCTGCCTAAATTGGATACATTTGTTTTGCTTACAAATGAAGGGCCTACCATGGAGAAGAAAGATGAACCTTGGAGCAAGTTCAAGCATGGAGATGTTGGCATGCGCAAGGAGAACAAACGGAGTTACAAGTGATGATTCAGGACTTTGAAGCCACCCTAATGAGTGCATGAGGCCTTGGACGAAATATACAAGATGCCACTTCATAATATTCGTCCATAGGCTATTCTAGGTCTTCGTCACCTTATTATTGGGCCAGGCCCATGTAATTTCGAAATACTTAAGTATAGGCTGTTTTAGAGTCAGTATGTGTGGGAAACAAGAGTTAGGGTTGATTTGGACCCTCCACCAAGGGCCACGAAATTCCCCCTCTTCCTCCATATATACAGCCCTTAGGACACCGTTTAGACCTTAGGTTTTGTTTAGATTAAAAGTTAGCCATAGCTGCAACCCGCGTGCCGTTTGTGTTCAACGACCGAGACAAAGCGTCACAGAACCCCACCTTGATCAATAAAGCTTTCATCTTATATTCGCAATATCCAGATTGCAATCTCAGTTTCTTGCTTGTTCTTCGTTTGCTCGCGGAAAGCAGGCCCTCGTGGTCGAGTTGATGCGTGCTCCGGCGTGGTCAATAACCCTCGGAAGTTGGTTTAGCGATTGCTAAAGCGCGGCGTCTCTTGACGTTAAGTGAGTCGGATCGTCAAAGTCGACTCCCACCGAAGCGATAGCCACCATCTCATGAAACATGGGACACCTTTGCCTCTATCACTTGTGTGATTTGTTTTGGGCTGCGGCCAACTCTCAATAACTTCAATCTTGGCTATCAACTTCAATTCCTGTGGAGTAACAACATAGCCAAGAAAAGATACTCGGTCGGCGCAAAAGGTGCACTTCCCAAGGTTACCAAACAAGCGTGCATCCATGAAGCATTAAAAACAGCGCGTAAATGTTCCAAATGTTCTTCCAAAGATTTGCTATAAATCAGTATATCATCAAAAGTAAACTACCACAAATCGTCCATGAAAGTAACGTAAAACTTACGTTCATTAATCTCATGAAAGTACTAGATTGCATTAGTTAACCCAAAAGGCATGACTAACCACTCATATAATCCAAACTTAGTTTTAAATGCTGTTTTCCATTCATCTCCCAATTTCATACAATTTGATGGTATCCACTCATAAATCAACTTTGGAGAATATAGTAGAGCCACTCAATTCATCAAGCATATCATCTAGCCTAGGAATAGGATGGCGATAAAGAATAGTAATATTATTAATGCCTCTACAATCAACACACATACAGTATGTACCATCCTTTTTAGGCACTAGTATAATAGGAACAACACAAGGACTAAGAGATTGGCGTATATAACCTTTGTCGAGCAGCTCACCATTATGGCAATATAATCTCCTTCGTCTCCTACGGATTGATACGGTATAGTGCAGCGGTTGGGTAGCGATACAAGAATTAAGTCAATTTGATGCTCAATCCCTCGAACATGTGGTAATCCGGTGGCACGTCTTGTGGGAAGCGTCAGCGAACTCCCTGCAAAATGTTAGTGACAATGCAGGGCAAAGAGGAATTGCCGTCCTCGAATGAAAATAATGCCTCTTTGCACACAAAAGCATAGCAAACAGATTTGCTAGAATCTAGCTCATCAATATCAGATTTGGTGGCAAATAAACATGCACTTTTCAGTTTAATTTGGAAGCAACATTAGATGGTTTATTATTAGGCTTCATTTGTTGCTCAAATTCTTCTTACAATCTGATTTTCACTCCTATTTTTCTCCTGTTTTGCTTTATTAGCTCTATTAATATCATCTTTCAAAATGGAATCGAGGTCATAGGAAGCAAGTAATATTTTTATCCTTGTGAACAAGAGTATCTTGATTGTTTCTACCATGGTGTCAGAATTTTATCAAATTGCCATGGTCTACCAAGTAATAAAGAACATGCTTGCATAGGTAACACATCACAATCAACATAATCAGCATACATGGGCTTTGAGCTAACACTGCTTGTGAGGTGATCGGACGTCGGTTCGGTCGTCGAGAGCTCGAGAAATCGGCGTCCGTGCTCTTGAGACGTCCGTGATTCAGCAAGGCATGCCGGTCAGACGTCGGAGAATTGATCGTCCGGAGAGCTCGCGGGAATCGAGACGTCCGGTGATCTTCGGATGTATGATTTGTTCCAGTAATGTTGTACGGACGTCCGGAGAGCGATCGTCGGGCTTCAGGAGTCGTCGGACGTCCGATCTGGTCGAACGTCCGACGGCTGTAACCGGCGGCTTCTCTCTTGGTCCTTGTACTTTTGTCCTCGCCGTCTTGTCCATGGTCTTCCTCCTTGTTCACAGTCATGCATAGCATATATTTGAGGTAGTAACATGTCTCACATGTGGGAAGTGAAGGTTGGGAAGGCTGAGTTCACCTTGTGTCAATGGCGTTTGTTGAGGTCTCGTCATTATGTCACCGGGGCTTGGAGAGTAGTGGTGTACATGGTGATGAGCGTGGGATGCTCGCATCATCTCCCTTAGGAAAGATCCGACCTCGGATCGTGATCCTCATCACCATGGAAGCGGTTGTCGTGAAGCGGACTTGTAGTTGGACGAAGTTGAAGACATGGCGCCAATCCAAGTAGTCAAGGTGTGTGGGAGTGATAGACATAAAAGAGCAAACACAAAAACACCGAAATACAATGGTTAGCGCACACAAAGTGTCCATCATGTAAGAATGAGTCGTCGTAGATTGGTTGACAAAGCATGAAGCTTATCAAGATGATCTAGAATGAGATGCAAAGCATTCATGAACAAATGCAATCATTGTGCACAATTTGTTATGAGTAAGCAATGCAACCACGTGCAAAATGATGTCATAGTGAGGCGGTTTATCAATAGCATGAATATGGCAATGGATGCTCAACATGATTATGTTATCATGCAATTGATGATAAATGATGTGATCATTATGTATGAAGATGCCATCAGAAAAGATCACAACAAATTTGCTAAGAGAATGCAAGTTCATATATCATGGATGACATGGAAGAGGTGCAACAAGACAATCATAATGTGTGTCAATCCATGCATAGGGTGCAAATTTTGGTGAGAATGATATGTCCATCGAGCATGACATATGAGCACAATCAACAAATATGGAGATGGTGGTGTACCAATGCTCGATGTGGTGGTATGAGTGGAATTCGAATGCATCCAATAAGTGCGGCGCTCCTCAATGTGAAGGTCAAAGAGCCAATCTCAATGTTGCTCCTCCATCCAATGGATGTAACATGTAGGCAACAAGAAAAACAACAATGAAAAGTGACCCATCAATATATGCAAACTTGAGGATGGCTCAAAGAAGGAGGTCACCTTTAGGAGGTTCTCAAGGATGATGGAGTTAAGCATCTTGTATGCCTTCACATAACCAAGTTGTCCGTGATGTTACCGCCTTGTGATCCTTCAAAATGAAAGAACATGACAAACACTCGGAAAAACAAATGAGGTTAGCAGTGCAAAACCTATCATTCATGTGGTAAGATACCCAACAAGTGTATGCATCATGCTCATCATAAGAAAGAACAAGGGAGCATTTCATAGTATGGAGGCATATGATGCGAGAACAACCAAATACAATAGGCTCAAGTAAACAAGCATGCATCACAAGTGAGTTGTCAAAGTCTCCAAGACCATGAAGCATAGAGGGCAACTATAGAATGACGACAATAAACAAGATATATCATGTGAGAAGCATGAACATATATGTCATCAACCCAAGAAAGCGAGTAATAGTGGAACATGGGTGATGCAACATAGCAAGCAATCATAGCGATCAAGTCAAGCAAGCTAGTAGTGCGAAGATGCAACATACTAGATGGAATCAAGGCAAGCATGTCATGTGTGCAAATAGTGGGCATGGATAATTCACATGGCATAGCACAACATGAAAGCAAGATATGAGAAAATTATCATCAATGTATTGGCGAGAGAGCCATATGTAAACAATGGATCATCATGACTCTCCCAACAGCAAGCATTAATAGCATGGGCACATGAAAACATGGCAAACAACAAGGATCTCCACCAAGCATGCAACTACACATAGGAGTAGCGTAATCATGGGTATATGCAAGCAAGGGTCACAATTGCATGGCAAGGCATAGAAGCAAGCATAACATGCAAAGAACACGATAGAATGGGCATAAGGTAACAAGTGGTAAATAGCCCAAAGCCGTGAGACCAAGTAGAAGAGATCAGCGTAGTCCTTGCGCCAAAGGAATGGTGGGAATGAAAGTCCACGTGATCCCAAGTCATCGTTGCTCTCAAGAGCTCGTTTAAATCAACTCTTGGGATTGAGAATTGGCAGTGTATGTGAGTACCTACAAAACAAAGACAAAGGAAAAATTGTGTATGCGTGGTAGATGTACGCATCATCCATCATGATGCATCACGTGCATGTTTGGTTAGCACAAAATAGCCAATGCTCAAATAAATGAGATCGTGATATAGAAACATGTCATCCATCATGATAGGTTTGTTGTTATGTAGCATAATGGAGACTCAAATTGTGTAATGCATCATGAGAAATATCTAGAGCATTGTTATTCATGGAATGCATATAGTGCCGCAAATTATGGGAATCATGCAAAGGATGGGATGAATCAAAATCTCCTAATATGCATGAGGAAACTATGGGGTCTCCTCATGAGCATTAATGGAAACATCATGGAGAATATTGACAACATCAAAACAATGCATATTTGGTTCAATGTGATCATGTGACATAGTAGATGAATTGCGTAAATCATGTAAAGGAAGCATGGCAATATCATCACATGAAAAGCAAAAGCCAATGACCATCATCTAGTCATCTATGCCATAAGTGCAAATGGGATTTATTTTAATGGGGCATGCATAGTTACTATGTTGAGATTGAAATGATGCAATATGGGAGATCTCACTCATAGCATATGACAAGATGGATTATCAAACATAATGTGACCAAAAGAATTTTCATGATATCCTGAGCATAGCATCACAACTAGGCAACTCAACATTCATCATCATATTCATCATAAATAGGTAAGTCAAGGCATGAAGAAGTTTCTAGCATGAAGCATGGTAATAGGTGGGTCAACATCATGGTAGCAATCGAAGTCAAAGAGTCCACTAGTGGGACAAGAAGCACCATCACCTATGTTACCTTTGGGCGTTGCTCATGTGTTGTAGGTGAGGTGTTGAAGATCGTCTCGTTGTCATCTTCATCTTGATGGAACCATGTGGGGGTGCATCATTGTCCACCATGGCCATAATAGTCTCCAATGGAGGAATGGACTCATCAAGATGGCATGTGTCATGTAGGAGACCTAGCACCAGAAGAAAACACACTAGGAGTAGAGGTTAAGTCGTTAGAAATCATAGTGGCCTCATGTCTTGTGTCAACTACCTCACTCACTAAGTGTTGTGGCTCACTCACTCCCTCAAGGATGCTCTCTCATATGGTGGGTGGAGTCACTCAAATGGCGCTCAACCTCATAGGATGTGGCATGCTCTCATAATGAGGCTAGTGGTGGTCACACTCATCCTCTCATAGGAAATGCTCTCAATGTCACGTATGGTGGAGTCACTCATGTCACTCATGGGGTGGTGGCTCTCCTCACATGAGCAAATGGGGCATCTCGACATATGTGGTGCGGAGGATGTAGGTGCAAATGTCTCCATGTGATCAGCGTGGCTTGACTCAGGTATAGGTCAATGTGGGCGTCGTCTTCATGTTGTTGAAGAGGTTCACGCTCGTCGCCCGTGGTCGAGGGATGGCCCTTGCTCGAGTCTTGTCACCGTCTTGGTGTGGGAGGCCCATATGATGTGGCACCTCATAGCTCGTCTCATGACCGAAGGAGTTCCCATGCTGGCATCTTCCTTGGGGGCTTCCGAAGATGGAAGTGTAAGCCCTCGCTCGTGGGTGGTGCGCCTTGGACTTGATGAAGTCGAGTGAAGGCGTGCACGTGGGAAGTGGCGAAGAATCTGCGCGTCGTCAAAGGCGAAGATGCCTTAGAACCCTTGGCGAAGATGCGAGAGTGGTTGATGTAGAAATGGCGCCGTCTTGGTGGTGGTTGTCTGGCGGTCTTCTCTTGTGCTTATGAAGCCGACTTGGCGTGTTAGGACTTGTGCATTTCACGGCGTGTGGACATCTTCATGATGATGATGTGTTGTCGTGCTTGAGCTCCTTGGCGTTCGTGCGTCGTCGTGCACATGATGCTTGGAGGTGACTTGCCCTTCATGGCGATGTGGATCACGAACGTGATGGTGGTCGCCATGTAGATGTGGGCGGACGATTTGCACTTGCATCTTCGCTCAAGACTTGTGGCTTGAGATATGGCCTGAAGATGGCGAAGGGAAAGACTTGATCAAGGCCGAATCTCCTCCATCCTTGCATCTTGCTCCTCTTTATGTGCGGCAAGCTTCTTGTCGATAGTCCCTTCTCCTTGCTTGGAGTGATGAATGTCGATGGAGATGTTCTCGATGCGCTCGCAATCTTGATTGTGTTCTTTGCACTTGTCGTTGTAGATCGAAGAGAGAGCGCTTTGGTGATGTAGTTGTTACGCGTCGTTGTTGTCGAAGACCGGAGATGAAATGCCTTGCCTATCCATCACAGACTCGAGCAAATATGAGTGGGAGAAAGAAAACTTATACCAATGTACCTTGACCGATGTTGAAAATGAATCAAGTTCACTCAAATGCTGACAATGAAATAGCACTATTGGTACCAATCCTTGTCGGTTCTCACACCTACACAAGTAAAAGCTTATGGAGGAGCTCGGTGAGGATAGTGGCACAAAATTTTGCAAAATGTTAGCAGAGTCAATAATGTTGAAAGAGATTCACAAATTTGCAAAGTGAAACAAATAGACCAATAGCAATGAAGGTACGGAAACACACACGGATAGATAAATGGGCCGTGCAACCAAGGAATGAGCTCAAATGTGGAATCCACCAAAAGCGCTCGTGTTGCACAACTCAAGAGAGAGCCTTCTAACGATTGCTCAATAGGCGGAATCGACACTTGTGCACAACCTATAAGATGCAAAATGGATAAACTTCTATCCAAGTATGCTATGTATGTATGGTTCCGTGTTTTTCTCTCAAGATGATCCAAGATGATCGGATATGACAATCTTATATGCAATGTGTTATGATGCTATGGCACCTTTACAAGCTCTTGCTTCTTTTTTCTTTGTAGCTTGTTTCTTTTTTCTATGGCCACTTTTGATAGAGCAAGAGTGTCCGATCTTTACGATGAGATGTTGGTTTTAAGCTTTGGAGGAAATTAGACTTTGTGATCCGACCCCGAGCGTCTTGAGGATGTCGCGCCATAGCAATCTTAAATAACTCAAGAGAGGTATATAGTAAGCATTGGTGAGTATGAATCTGGTTGGTGGTGGTATATGGATACCGATTGAATGATGGCGGATAAGCAATGATGGTAGATGGCAAGCGATGATGATGAGTCGCGGTAGGCGTGACAACTTATGATCGAGAACTCGAAACTCTAAGGCTAGACTCTAAGACCCGTGACTTGATATACGGCGATGCAGCACTTAAATTCAACAATAAAAACCCTAAAAAGATTATGCAAAAACTCGATTAGTTCGGATATGATGAACTAACCTAATTCTTTTTGTGGCTTTTTCATGTGGACTTTGGGGTATGAAGAAACGGACCTCGATCTAATCTCTGAAAAACTAGCAAATCTCACCGAGCAACCTGAAAATCTGATACCACTTGATAGAGGCAAAAGGTGTCGATCTTTCGATGAATGTTGGTTTTAAGCTTTGGAGGAAATCGACTGGCGATCCGACTCTGAAACGTCACGAGGGCGTCAGCGCCTTATGTCCTAAACCAACTCCAGGAGTTATTGACCCACTTGCCAGACACGATCAACCTGACCACAGTGCATTTCCTATGACAAGCGAAGAACAAGCAAAAACTGAAATTGCAATCTGGATATTCGATATAAGATGAAAGCTTTATTGATCAAGGTGGGGTTACTGTGGCCTTTATGCGATCGTTGAACACAAGCGAAATGCCAGCGAAGTTGCAGCTATAGAACTTTTAATCTAAACAAAAGCAAGGTCTAGCGGTGCCTAAGAACATATATATGGAGGAAGAGGGAATTCGTGGCCCTTGGTGGAGGGTCAAAATCAACCCTAACTCTTGTTCCCACATAGGACCTAAAAACAGCCTATACTTAAGTATTTCCGAAATTACATGGGCGGCCACTAATAGGATGGCACCTAGAATAGCCTCGGGGCTGACATTTATGAAGTAGCATCTTGTATATTTCGTCAGGCTTCATGCACCATTATGGTGGCTAAAGTCTGAAATCATCACTTGTAACTCGTTCTTGTTTATGGCATGGCATTATCTCGTGCTTGTTCTTGCTCAATGTCCATCCTTCTCCAAGCTAGGGCCTTCATTTGTAAGCAAAACAAATGTATCCAATTTAGGCAGCATCATATTCTCATGACATTGAATCATTACCAGAAAGCAATGTCGAAAATTTAATTGGCGTCTTGTGAGCTCTAGTAATTAGTCCGAACCTTAATATAGCGATGGGGCTGTGGGTGTAACAATGGTGATGATGTCCTCATCACCAAACCAAATATTTTTGAAGTCAAGTTGGCGAAAGCATAGTATAGCGGCAGACAAAGCATCAGCAATAACGTTTCTTTTACCCTTCTTGTGTTTTAATGACATAAGGAGAAATCTCTCAATAATTCAACCCATTTAGCATGTCCTAGATTCGGTTTAGCTTGACTTTTTAATATGTTTCAAAAGATTCATGATCAGAATGTATAACAAATTCTTTGGGCCATAGTAATGTGCCATGTCTCTAAAAGTCAGACAGGCATATAATTCTTTTGTCATAAGTAGAATAGTTCGAATAGGCCCTCAATTTTTAGGAAAAGTATGCAACTTAGGTTTGCCATCTTGTAATGCGCCTACGGACGTCCGACCGCCTCTGAGACGTCCGGCCAAGCCTTGCGCCCGAACCGAATCTCAGACGTCAGAAGACCTCGGACGTCCGGACCATATCGAGCCTCCGGGCGACCGGTGACCTCCGGACGTCCGGCGCTGGGTGTTGACTTTGTTTGGGGCGTAGCCCTTGTACCCCTCGCCCCTAGACTATATATACTCTTTCTTCCCCACCTTTCTAGGTTAGCTTTGGATTAGCTCATGTTTAGGTGAGAGAGCCTTTGCTCATCCACTTGGCTACTTCTCCTCGGAGATCGGGACCTCTGGAGAAGATCCCCAAAGCGGATTCAAGACCCCCTTCTAGGGTGGACCCATCAAGACCTCCTCTCGGAGAAAACGGCTACTCGTGTATCCTTACCTTTGTTGTCCTTGAATCTTGTGCCACTCTATGTGTTTGATAATCTAGCACTTGTGTGATCGTTTTCTTGTCGGTTGAGTGATCTCTCTCTCGTTTCCCCGTGTTTTCCCTCTTGTTCTTCCAGCGTGTTAAATCGTGATTCACCGTGGGATCCGCTCCAACGTGAAAGATGCATACGTAGGGTTCCGCCCTATATCATATGGTATCAGAGCCACGTTGATCACGTTTTGGAGCCCCTACCCCGTGTTTTCTAGCTTGATTTTGTTGCGTTCTTCCCCAATTTCGAAAATCCCCACCAAAAATAGCCCCAAATTTTTGACTCGAATCAACCACTACCACCATTTCCACATAGCCCTGCCCACCATACACTTCCAACAACCCAACCTAACCCAATTTTGTTTGAGCTTATGTGAGTTGTGGTTTGTGTCTCCTAAGGTGTTTGGCTACTTAGGGGCAGCAACTACAACATTGACTCGCATAACCCACCATTCCACTTCCGCATTGCCAAGTGCAAACCACCACGCATTCCGCTACCACCATTTTGACATTTGGCGTTTGAGATTTTGAGTTCGCGGTTTTCTGTTTCCTAAGGTGTTTGGCTACTTAGGGACGAGTCTCCATCATCTTGGTATCTACATCAAGAACACGCTTCTCATCATGGCGGACGGTAACCTCCATATCATCTTGGTATCGTGGTATCCCTCCATTGTATATTCCTTGCCATTGCATTGTTTACCCCTAGCCTTACTTTTGCGTTATTTGCCTATCGAGACTAGCCATTTGAGTATTGCGGCAGCGTTACTTGTGCACATTAGTGATCATACCTTCCATTACATACCATACCATATCATATTGGTATCATATCATCCATTGTGTCTCAAGTTTGTTCCGCATATACACAATTGCTATCTTAGTTTGTGCATTATGCAAAAGTGGCCATAGAAAAAAAAGAGAATAAGCTTTTAAGCAAAGAAAGAAAGAGAGCAAAGAGCTTGTAAGCAAGTGCCATAGCATCATACCATATTGCATATAAGATTGTCATATCCGATCATCTTGGATCATCTTGAAAGAAACACGGGAACCATACATACATAGCATACTTGGGATATAAATTTATCCATTTGCATCTTATAGGTTGTGCACAAGTGTAAGTATCCGCCTATTGAGCAATCGTGCTAGCGTCTCTCTTGAGTTGTGCAACACGAGCGTTTTGGTGGATTCCACATTTGAACTCATTCCTTGGTTGCACGGCCCCATTTATCTATCCGTGTGTGTGTTTCCATGTGCCTCATATTGCTATTGGTCTACTTGTTTAGCTTGCGAATTTGTGAATCTCTTTCAACATTATTGACTCTTGCTAACATTTTGCATTAAATTTTTGTGCCACTATCCTCACGAGCTCCTCCATAAGCTTTACTTGTGTAGGTGTGAGAACCGACAAGATTGGTACCAATAGTGCTATTTCATTGTCCGCATTTGAGTGAACTTGATTCATTTTCAACATCGGTCAAGGTACATTAGTATAAGTTCTTCTCTTTCTCCCACTCATATTTGCTCGAGTCTTGTGATGGATAGGCAAGGCATTTCACCTTGGTCTACAACAACAACGGCGAGTTCGATGCCACGAACAACAACTCCAACGCCAAGATGCAAGCTAAAATGGAGATCAAATCCCTCATCAAGTCCTACAAGCGATCTTCCTCATCTTGAGAAGGCGCTCAAGAGCACATCCTTCAGCGCGACCATCTCGGCAACATCACGCCGGCATCGACACCATCATCAACAAGAGCGTGAAGGTCAAGAGCTCAACATCAACAACCGCTCAACGACTTCACCATCTCCCTTGGCATCTTCATGGCGACTTCAAAACATCTTCGCCTTCGATATTGACATCTTAGCCAACAAGCACCCCAACACTACGCTCAAGAAAGCTCCCCAAGCTCAAGTCCGCGACTTCCACGAGCTACTCGACCTCGACATCGACCACGAGATTCCTTTCTATGGGACTCAAGAACCGAGAGTACCTCGAGTGGGGCGTTTGATGGGCGACTACCTCAAGCTACATCAAGTTCCTCCGAAGATCAAGTGAAGTGCATACAAGAAACTTCCACGACTACGCCTCGACATGGTGGCTTCACACACCTTGAGTGCTACGAGATGAGTTGGCCCAAGATGAAGAGAGCTTTGCGGCGAGTTCGTGCCTCCAACCTACGGAACAACCGGCGCCAATTGGAGAACACCATCCAGGATCCAAGTCCATCGGCCGCGTGCTTCAAGGAGATGAAGATGCGCCTTCTGACGAGCGGCGTGGGCGACCCCATGTCAATGAAGTTCCACTTCATGATGGGAGTACTGCGACATCTCCAAGACCATCTTCCTCGTGAACTACAAGTCCATCGGCGCCTACTACATTGGTGCTCTCAAAGGCGGAACAAGAACTCATGAAGGCCAGCGCTTCTCCACCCCAAGCAAACCGTGGAGACCAAGCTCTCGACAAGCATGAGGCTAGTACCACCACGATGTCCAAGCCCGACAAGCTCCAAGGCGATGCTCCCAAGTGCGACTTCACCGCCATCCCTCTTTGTGGCATTGATGATGCGAGTCTACCTTGACTCTTTTTCAAGATGGTGCGGCGACAAATGCGACTACGGAGACCTTCAAGGACCAAGCTTTGGAGGCAAGCGACAAGGTGGCGAGCAAGGATGATGCTTCCATCTTAGGAGGCGAGGCGATGATGTGCCATCTTGGCCTTCATCCACGGCAGCGACTACTGAGGCGGTTGAACATGGGATTTTCCCTTCGACCACAGCGACATCCGATGACTTGGTGACTTGAGCCACCATATTGAGAGTGAGTGACTTCACCACTAGCCCCATATATGTGTTGCCCCAATTCCCATGTGAGGAGAGCCACAACCCCCACCACTTGAGTGAGATGGTGACTCCACCATCGTGAGTTTGAGTGCACTTATTTTGAGGGAGTGAGTGAACCACCACATAGAGAGTGAGATAGTTGATAGGTCTAGTGAGGCCATTTCCATTTCTAACAACTTGACCTCTACCTCTATTGTGTCTTCTCATTTGGTGCTAGGTCCCATTTATGATGATCGCCGATCCTCGGCGACCGTCCTCCCTTTGGACAAGGCGATGGCCATGGTGGAATATGATGCACCCCACATGGTTCCATCAAGATGAAGATGACCACCATTTGGTCTTCCCCACCTCACCTACACCACTTGAGTGGAATGACAAAGGTAACAAAGGTGGCGGTGATACTCTCGTCCCACTAGTGGACTATTTTGACATTGATTGCTTGCATGATGTTGATCACCCTATTGACATGCTTCATTCTAGTATGATTTCGTCATGTGATGATTAGCCCATTTATGATGAGTACAATGATTCTCATGTGGAGTCTATTAGTTGTGATGCCATGTTACATAGGATTTCTTGTGACAATTCTTTAGGTCACATCATGTTTGCTAATCCGCTTGACTTGTCATATGCTATGCATGAGATCAACCATATGTCTTATTTGCAATCTCTCCATAGTGACTATGCATATGCAATTAAAATAAACCCAATTTGCACATATGGCATAGATGACAAGCCCATGGTTATTGGCATTTGTTTTTCTTGTGATGATATTGATATGCTTCCTTTGCATCATTTATCTCATATGCCATGCCATGACCACCTAACCGGATATGCATTGTTTTGGATGTTGTCCATTTTCTCCATGTGATGTTTCGATATTGCTCATGAGGAGACCCCCATAGTTTCCTCATACATTTTAGGAGATTTTGATTCATCCTATCCATTGCATGATCCCAATACTTGTGTGCACCATATGCTCCCCATGAATAAACATGATATTGATGTGCCATATACTTGCATTCTTAATTTGCATCCCCATCGTGCCATACACAATAACTATTCTTTCATGATGGATGACATGTTCTTATACCATGCATCAAATTTCTTTGAGCAATGCTTATCTTGTGCTAACTCACACGTGCACATACACATCATGATGGATGATGTGTACATTTACCACAGCACAATTTCTTTGGTTTGTGTCTCTTTTGTGTAGGTACCTATGAATACTTGTCAAACTTCGCAATCCACGAGTTGACAAAGCGAGCTCTAGAAACAGCGATGATTTGGGATCTCATGGATTGTCTTTCCCACCGCTCTCTTCGCGCATAGACGTCGCGCATTCATTCTACATGGCCCTCACTTGGCTATGGGCTATTGTTCATTACATATCATATGCCCATCTTGCCATGTTCACTTTGCATCATATGCTCATTCCTATGCCTTTGACATGCATTTGTGACCCATGCTTTGCATTAGACATGATGATTTATTCTAGTACTTGTATGTCTAGTTGCAAGCTTGGTGGAGATATTGCTTGTTCTTGCCATGTTCATTATGTGCACCATTCCTATGATGATACTTTCATCTTGCTTTGTGTTCGTGCTTGCGATATGTCATGTGCACCCCCTATGCCTATTATTTGCTCACATGACATGATTGCCATGATTTATTCTAGTGTGTTGCATCTTCGCTCCACTAGTTTGCACGACTTGATTACTATGTTTGCTTGCCTTGTTGCATCACCAATGACTCATACTTGCTCATTTCATGCGGTTGATGACAACCATCTACATGCTTTGCACACGATTGTTGTTGTTCCTTGTCATATATCTCTATGTGTTGCCTCTCTCATGCTAGATTTGCCATGCATTGGGTGCAACAATGATTCTCTTCTTGCTCATGAGATTGCCCCATAGCATTCTCGCATATATTTGGAGATTTTGACATAATTCTTGTGAAGCATGCTTGTCTTACTTCTTTGCACCATATACCTAGTGCCATGAATATTGCCATTGTTGCACCATATTATTCATGCACTTGTGCTTCTAATGGTTATGTGCAAAGATGAGAACCATCATGATGGATGATGAGTTCATCTACCATGCGCATACATTCTTTGTTTTGTTTTGTGAATGTGTAGGATACATGGACTTTGTGTCGACTTCCACTTCCGTGAGTTGACCATTCGAGCTCTTGAGGCGAGCCTCATACATTCTACCACGAATCGCTTCTACACGTATTTGCTTCCACTTGGCATTGTGAAGAATGCACAAGGACACACCTTCAAGGTGACATCCTTCTTGAGCTTGGATCTTGTGGATCATACTTCATGTGTTGCTTGCACCATTTGCCGCATACTCGAGATATTGCTTTCACCCATGATTCCCACATTTCCATGCTTCATGATATATATGCCTTGTGTGTTGCATCCAATTCTTGGATTACTTGCTCCTCTCATATGTTTGGTTGCAACAATTTCATTACTTCACATATGCCATATCCCATTGATTGCTACATGCTTGACTTGATGGCCTCACACATGATGAATAATTGCTCTTTCTATTGCGTTGGCGCCACACTATATTCACTACACCCTATGCACATTATGCTTGGATTGTCTTGCACTTGACCCATGTGTTTAGACACTTCATTTTATTTGGTGTTGTGAATACTTCCTATACCTACCATCGACCATTTGTCGGCGCTTTATGCATGCTTGCTATGACCTTGAGGTGGATGCTTATGCTCTTGTCACACATATTTGCATCTCTACCTCACATTTACATGCTTGTTCCCATGATATTTTTGCTTGTGCTCGATTGATATGCTTACATGCCATGTCACAATCCTTTGTCACACCAAATGCTATGCTTGATGACAACACTTGTTTGGTGAATCACCTCTTGAATGCTTGGTTTTGCACTAACGCTAACCACATTTGTTTTTCAAGTGTTTGTTCTATTTCCTCCTTTTGAAGGAATCACAAGATGGTGCGACATTGGAGAGTGCCCATTTGAGCTTCAAGATGGCGAGAGCTTGGTGATCGACCACTTTGACAGCACCGCCATCTCTTTCCCATGGTGATTTGGTTTTCGATCCGAGGTCGGATCTTTTCCAAGGGAGGGATGATCGGAGCATCCTCTGATCATCACCATGTCAAAAGTCCGTTTGGCAAGTGACACGTCGACCTCTACTTCTCATACATAAAGGTGAATCTTCTCCTTTACGTGTTCCTTGACCCCTTGAGGATGGTATACTACTTGACACTCCACTCGGGTGCATGCATAGGTATGACCGGAGCTTCACAGACGACGAGGAGGAGTGCAAGCGCCAAGAACACCTACACCATCCGTGAGGAAGCACGGAAGAGAAGAGGAAAAAAGCGAGCTGCGGAGTCCCGGTGCCGGACGGCCGGAAGACTCGGACGTCAAACACTCTCCGGCCACAGACGACCAGCGCCCTCGGACGTCCGGCGGCTGGGCACCGAATGGAATCTCTGGACGTCCGACCGCCTACGGACGTCCGACAAGCCTGCCTTGAACGAATCTCACGGACGTCCAGAAGACCTCGGGACGTCCGGACCATGTCGAGCCTCCGGACGACCGGTGACCTCCGGACGTCCGGCGCCTGAAGTGTTGACTTTGTTTGGGGCCGTAGCCCTTGTACCCCTCGCCCCTAGACTATATATACTCTTTCTTCCCCACCTTTCTAGGTTAGCTTTGGATTAGCTCATGTTTAGGTGAGAGAGCCTTTGCTCATCCACTTGGCTACTTCTCCTCGGAGATCGGGACCTCTCGGAGAAGATCCCCAAGCGGATTCAAGACCCCTTATAGGGTGGACCCATCAAGACCTCCTCTCGGAGAAAACGGCTACTCGTGTATCCTTACCTTTGTTGTCCTTGAATCTTGTGCCACTCTATGTGTTTGATAATCTAGCACTTGTGTGATCGTTTTCTTGTCGGTTGAGTGATCTCTCTCGTTTCCCCGTGTTTTCCCTCTTGTTCTTCAGCGTGTTCGTGCGTGATTCACCGTAGGATCCGCTCCAGCGAAAGATCGCCACGAAGGTTCCGCCCTATATCAGGAGGTCACCTCGTTCTCGAGGCTCTAGCTCTAGCTCGTGTCATGGGTCCTCTTGGCTCTTGATGAGATGGTTGTGGATGCATGGGGATGATCGTGGGATGCTCGCATCATCTCCCCCCTTGGGAGAGATCCGACCTCGGATCAAAAGCTTCATCTCCATGGAATGGTGTGAGGTCCTTGGCGTTGAAGATGTCGCTCACGTTGTATTTGTCTCGAGGTAGGTCGATCTTGTAGCGTTATCGTTGTGGCGTGCTAGCACCTTGAAAGGTCCATCGGCTCGAGGAGAAGCTTGGACTTGCGTTCTTTGGGAAGCGGTCCTTGCGAAGGTGTAGCCACACTAGATCACCAATGTTGAAGGCGATGGGTTGCTTGTTGGCGTTGAGTTTGTTTGCTTGACGTTGTACTTGGCGCTCCTTTGGTGTGCCTTGTATCTTGGGCATCTTCTTGATGTAGCTTGCTCGTTCACTTGCATCCATGTTAGTGCGCTCTTGGAAGGAAGTGGTAGAATGTCCAATGGGGACAAGGGGTTGAAACCGTGAAGCGACCTCGAAGGGGACTTGCGGTAGTTGAATGTCTTGCGATTGTAGGCGTACTTTCGGCGATGGGTAGACATGCTTCCCACTCCTTGATGTTACAGCTTGATCAAGACACGAAGTAGAGTGGATAGTGTGCGGTTCGTCACCTCCGTTTGGCCGTCGGTTTGAGGATGGTATGCGAGGAGAACAAGAGCTTGATTCGAGCTTGGCACATAGGGTCTTCAAAAGTAACTCAAGAACTTGGCGTCACGATCGGAGCGATTGTCTTTGATGCGCCATGGAGTCATAAGATTTCCCTACAAAGAGATTTGCAACATGTGAAGCATCGTCTATCTTGTTGCAAGGTATGAAATGTGCCATCTTAGAAAATCTATCACAACAACAAACACGGAATCCTTGCCATTTTGAGTCCTAGGCAAACCAGTACAAAATCCATACTAATGTCTTCCCATGGTTGATATGGAATAGGAAGGGGCATGTAAAGACCATGAGATTGAGCTTTAGACTTAGCTTTGCGACATGTATAGCATCGGTTGGTGAAGCGTGAGACGTTGATAGAGGCAAAGGTGTCCGATGTTTCGATGAGATGGTGGCTATCGTTTACGTAGAAGTCGACCTTGGCGATCCGACTCTGACGAGCGTCGCGAGGCGTCGGCGCCTTAGCAATCGCTAAACCAACTTCCGAGGGTTATTGACCACGCGAACACGATCAACGACCACGAGGGCTGTTTCCTGCGAGCAAGCGAAGAACAAGCAAGAAACTGAGATTGCAATCTGGATATTGCGAATATAAGATGAAAGCTTTATTGATCAAGGTGGGGTTACGTGGCGCCTTTATGCAGTCGTTGAACACAAGCGAAATGCAGCGAAGTTGCAGCTATGGCGAACTTTTAATCTAAACAAAACCCAAGGTCTAAGCGGTGCCCTAAGGGCTGTATATATGGAGGAAGAGGGGATAATTTAATTGGCGTCTTGTGAGCTCTACTATTATCACGCCAATTAAATTGCTCGGTACTTTCGTTTCTTGGTAATGATTCTAATGTTCATGAGAATATGATCTGCCTAAATTGGATACATTTGTTTTGCTTACAAATGAAGGCCCTAGCTTGGAGAAGGATGGACATTGGAGCAAGAACAAGCATGGAGATAATGCCATGCGCAAGAGAACAAACGGAGTTACAAGTGATGATTTCAGGACTTTGAAGCCACCATAATGGGTGCATGAAGCCTTGGACAGAAATATACAAGGCGCTACTTCATAAATGTCGTCCGAGGCTATTCTAGGTGCTCGTCACCTTATTAGTGGGCAGAGCCCATGTAATTTCGAAATACTTAAGTATAGTCTGTTTTTAGAGTCCGTATGTGTGGGGAAACAAGAGTTAGGGTTGATTTGGACCCCTCCACCAAGGGCCACGAAATTCCCCCTCTTCCTCCATATATACAGCCCTTAGAGCACCGTTTAGACCTTAGGTTTTGTTTAGATTAAAAGTTAGCCATAGCTGCAACTTGGCGTGCCGTTTGTGTTCAGCGACCGGACAAAGGCGTCACAGAACCCCACCTTGATCAATAAAGCTTTCATCTTATATTCGCAATATCCAGTTGCAATCTCGGTTTCTTGCTTGTTCTTCGTTTGCTCGCGAGAAGCAGGCCCTCGTGGTCGGGTTGATCGTGCTCCGGCGTGGTCAATAACCCTCGGAAGTTGGTTTAGCGATTGCTAAAGTAGCGACGTCTCGCCGCGTTAAATGAGTCGGATCGTCAAATTCGACTCCCACGAAGCGATAGCCACCATCTCATGAAACAGCCGGGACACCTTTGCCTCTATCAAGAATGATGTGATTGACATGACCCATTCCGTTAGCTTAACACTTGATCGTTAAGTATGTTGTTAATGCTTTCTTCATGACCCATACATGTTCCTATAACTATGAGATTATGCAGCTCCGTTTACGGAGGAACACTTTGGGTACTACCAAGCGTCTAGCATAGCTGGGTGATTATAAAGAGTACTACAGGTGTCTCCAAAGGTACTTGTTGGGTTGGCGTATTTGAGATTAGGTTTTGTCACTCCGATTGTCGGTGAGGTATCTCTAGGCCTTCTCGGTAATACACATCACTTAAGCCTTGCAAGCATTACAACTAATGAGTTAGTTGTGAGATGATGTATTACGGAGCGAGTAAAGAGACTTACGGTAGCGAGATTGAACTAGGTATTGGATACCGGCGATCGAATCTCGGGTAAGTAACATACCGATGACAAAGGGAACAACGTATGTCGTTATGCGGTTTGACCGATAAAGATCTTCGTAGAATATGTAGGAACCAATATGGGCATCCAGGTTCCGCTATTGGTTATTGACCGAGAATGGTTCTAGGTCATGTCTACATAGTTCTCGAACCCGTAGGGTCCCTTGCGCTTAACGTTTGATGACAGTTCATTATGAGTTTATAAGTATTGATGCACGAAGGTTGTTGAGTCCGGATGTGATCACGGACATGACGAGGAGTCTCGAAATGGTCGAGACATAAAGATTGATATATTGGAAGCCTACATTTGGACATCGGAAGTGTTCGAGTGAAATCGAGAATTCTTAGGAGTGCAGGGGGTTACGGAACCCCTGGGAGGTCTATGGGCCTAATGGGCCATAAGAGAGAAGAGGAAGGGCGGCCAGGTGGGCTGCGCCCCCTCCCCCTCTAGTCCGAATAGGACAAGGAGAGAGGCGGCGCCTTCCCTCTTCCCCTCCTCAATCCTAATCCAACTAGGAGAGGGAGTCCTACTCGGTGGGAGTAGGACTCCTCGGCAGCCGCCTCCCAAGGCTGGCCGCACCCCCTTGGCTCCTTTATATCTGAGGCGGGGGCACCCATGACACACAAGTTGATCTCGGATCTTTCCTTAGCCGTGTCGGTGCCCCTTCCACCATATTCCACTTGGTCATATCGTCGTAGAGCTTAGGCGAAGCCTGCTTGCGGAGAAGTCATATCGTCGCGGAGCTTAAGCGAAGCCCTGCGTCGGTGGAGCATCAACATCGTCCTGCGCCGTCGTCTTGTGGAACTCATCCCGACACTTTCTTTGGATCGGTCAGGGATCGTCATCGAGAGCTGAGCGTGTGCGAGAACTTCGGAGGTGCCGTCGTTCGGTGCTTGGATCGGTCGGATCGTGAAGGCGTCGACTACATCAACAGCGTTGTTATAGCGCTTCGCTTCGGTCTCACAGTGCGTGGGCGGACCTCTCCCTCTCGTTGCTATGCCATCACCATGGTCTTGCGTGATCGTAGGAAAATTTTGAAATTACTCGTTCCCCAGCGGTGGCATCCGAGCCTGGTTTTATCGTTGATGTCATGTGCACGAGTAGAACACAAGTGAGTTGTGGGCGATACAAGTCATCTGCCTACCAGCATGTCATACTTTGGTTCAGCGGTATTGTGAGATGAAGCGGCCGGACCGACATTCTGCGTGCGCTTCGCGAGACTGGTTTCACCGCTCAGAGCACTCGTTGCTTAAAGGTGACCGGCGGGTGTCTGTCTCTCTCACTTTAGTTGAACCGAGTATATTCGCCCGGTCCTTGAGAAGGTTAAAGCGGAGTCTATTTGACAAACTATCGTTGTGGTTTTGATGCGTGGTAAAGCGGTTCTTGCTCAGCCCGTAGCAGCCACGTAAAACTTGCAACAACAAAGTAGAGGGCGTCTAACTTGTTTTTGCAGGGCATGTTGTGATGTGATATGGTCAAGGCGTGATGCTATATTTTATTGTATGAGATGATCATGTTTTGTAACGAGTTATCGACAGCTGGCGAGAGCCATATGGTTGTCGCTTTATTGTATGAAATGCAAGCGCCATGTAATTGCTTTACTTTATCACTAAGGAGTAGCGATAGTCGTAGAAGCAATAGTTGGCGAGGCGACAACGATGCTACGATGGAGATCAAGGTGTCGCGCGGTGGCGATGGTGATCATGGCGATTGCTTGGCGATGGAATCACAAGCACAAGATGATGATGACCATATCATATCACTTATATTGATTGCATGTGATGTTTATCCTTTATGCATCTTATCTTGCTTTGATTGCGGTAGCATTATAAGATGATCTCTCACTAAAATTATCAAGAAGTGTTCTCCACGAGTATGCACCGTTGCCAAAGTTAGTAGTACCCGGACACCACGTGATGATCGGGTGTGATAAGTTCTCGTCCATCTACAGCAGGTGCAAAAGCAGTTGCTGCAGCGGAATACTCGAGTTAAACTTGGCGAGCCTAGCATATAACAGATATGGCCTCGGAACACGGAGACCGAAAGGTCGAGCGTGAATCATATAGTAGATATAATCAACATAGTGATGTTCACCATTGAAACTACTCCGTCTCCGTGATGATGGGACATGGTTTAGTTGATTTGGATCACGTGATCACTTAGATGACTAGAGAGATGTCTGTCTAAGTGGGAGTTTTTTAATATGATTAATTGAACTTAAATTTATCATGAACTTAGTACTGATAGTATTTTGCTTGTCTATGTTTCTTTGTAGATAGATGGCTCGTGATGTTGTTCGTTGAATTTTAATCGTTCCTTGAAAGCAAAGTTGAAAGATGATGGTAGCAATTACGGATTGGGTCCGTAACGAGGATTATCCTCATTGCTGCCGCGAGAAAAATTACGTCTGGAAGCACCATTGGGTAGCGAACTGCTGCGGGAGGCTGAGCGAGAAGTTGTGAGCGTCGGCAAAGCAAAGTGATGACTACTCAATAGTTCGATGTGCCATGCTACGGCTTAGAACGGGTCTTCAACGGCGTTTTGAGCGTCATGGAGCATATGAGATGTTCCAGGAGTTGAAGTTAATATTTCAAGCAAATGCGGATTGAGAGATATGAAGTCTCCAATAAGTTCTATAGCTGCAAGATGGAGAGAATAGTTACATCGGTGAGCACATACTCAAAATGTGCGGGTATAACAATCACTTAATTCAGCTGGGAGTTAATCTTCCGGATGATAGTGTCATGTGAAATTCTCCAATCACGCCACCAAGCTACAAGAGCTTCGTGATGAACTATAATATGCAAGGAATGACTAAGACAATTCTGAGCTCTTAGCGATGATAAAAAAGCATGAGTAGAAATCAAGAAAGAGCATCAAGTGTTGATGGTCAACAAGACCACTAGTTTCAAGAAAAAGGGCAAAGGAAGAAGAAGGAAACTTCAAAAGAACAGCAAGAAAGTTGCTGATCAAGAGAAGAAACCCAAGTCTGGACCTAAGCACAAGCGAGTGTTTTTCTTGCAAGCGGTGGACCTTTGGAGCGGAACTGCCCCAAGTATTTGGCGGATAAGAAGGATGGCAAGGTGAACAAAGGTATATGTGATATACATGTTATTGATGTGTACCTTACTAGAGCTCGTAGTAGCTTTTGGGTATTTGATCTTGGTTACATTGCTAATATTTGCAACTCGAAGCAGGGGACTACGGAATAGACGAGCAGCGGCAAAGGATGAGGTGACGATCGGCGTGGGAAATGGTTCCAAAGTCAATGTGATCGCGATTGACACGCTACCTCTACATCTACCTTGGGATTAGTTTTAGACCTAAATAATTGTTATTTGGTGCGGCGTTGAGCATGAACATTATATCTGGATCTTGTTTAATGCGAGGCGGTTATTCATTAAATCAGAGAATAATGGTTGTTCTATTTATATGAGTAATATCTTTTATGGTCATGCACCCTTGAAGAATGGTCTATTCTTGTTG
Source organism: Aegilops longissima (assembly GCA_021605205.1). NCBI lineage: Eukaryota > Viridiplantae > Streptophyta > Magnoliopsida > Poales > Poaceae > Aegilops > Aegilops longissima. Next base: position 39,519 of record JAHIAM010000653.1, read on the forward strand.
AATCTCGACGGTAGTGATACACACATTCATAATGTTGAAGCCAAAAGATGCAGAGTTGATAATGATAGTGCAACTTATTTGTGGCCTTCTTTGTTTAGGTCATATCGATTGTAAAAGCATGAAGAAACTCCATCTTGATGGGCTTACGGAATCACTTGATTATGAATCACTTGGTACTTGCGAACCGTGCCTCATGGGCAAGATGACCAAAAAGCCGTTCTCGGAACTATGGGCGAGCAACTGATTTGTTGGAAATCATACATCTTGATGTTTGTGGTCAATGAATGTTGAGGCCTTGTGGTGGGTATCGTTATTTTCTCACCTTCACAGATGATTTGAGCAGATATGGGTATATCTACTTAATGAAACACAAATCTGAAACATTTGAAAAGTTCAAAGAATTTGAGTGAAGTGGAAAATCATCGTAACAAGAAAATAAAATTTCTCGATCGATCGTGGAGGAGAATATTTGAGTTCTGAGTTTGGTTTACATTTGAAACAATGTGGAATAGTTTACGCAACTCCATACCGGAACACCACGGAGAAATGGTGTGTCGAGCGTCGTGTCGTACTTTACTAGATATGGTGCGATCTATGATGTCTATTTCCGATTTACGCTATCGTTTTGGGGTTATGCTTTAGAGGCGGCGCATTCACGTTAAATAGGACACCGTCAAAATCCGTTGAGGCGGCGCCTTATGAGCTGTGGTTTGGCAAGAAACCAAAGTTGTCGTTTCTTAAAGTTTGGGGCTGCGATGCTTATGTAAAGAAACTTCAACGGATAAGCTCGAACCCAAATCGGAAAATGTGTCTTCATAGGATACCCAAAGGAGATTGTTGGGTACACCTTCTATCACAAATCTGAAGGCAAGATTTTCGTTGCTAAATTCGGATCCTTTCTAGAGAAGAGTTTCTCTCGAAAGAAGTGAGTGGGAGGAAAGTAGAACTTGATGAGATAGCAGTATCTGCTCCCTTATTGGAAAGTAGTTCATCACAAGAAATGGTTCTGTGACAACTACACCAATTAGTGAGGAAACTAATGATGATGATCATGAAGCTTGAGATCAAGTTACTCTTGAACCGTGGGTCGACGAGTAAAATCGCACAGTGATACGGTAATCTTATTACGGAAGTCATGTTACTTGACCATGGCGAACCTACAAACTATGAAGAAGCGATGGTGAGCCCAGATTCATAAAATGGCTGGAAGCCATGAAATCTGAGATGGGATCCATGTATGAGAACAAAGTATGGACTTTGGTTGACTTGCCGATGATCGGCAAGCCATTGAAAATAAATGGATCTTTAAGAAGAAGGGCGCCGATGGTAATGTAACTGTCTACAAAGCTCGACTTGTTGCGAAAGGTTTTCGACAAGTTCAAGGGTTGACTACGATGAGACTTTCTCACCCGTGGCGATGCTTAAGTCTGTCCGAATCATGTTAGCAATTGCCGCATTTTATGATTATGAAATTTGGCAAATGGATGTAAAACTGCATTCTTGAATGGATTTCTAGAAGAAGAGTTGTATATGATGCAACAGAAGGTTTTGTCGATCCAAAGGGTACTAACAAAGTGTGCAAGCTCAGCGATCAATTTATGGTGCAGTGCAAGCCTCTCGGAGTTGGAATAAGCGCTTTGATAGTGTGATCAAAGCATATGGGTTTATCTGAGACTTTTGGAGAAGCACTGTATTTACAAGAAAGTGAGTGGGAGCTCTGTAGCATTTCTAATATTATATGTGGGCGACATATTATTGATTGGAAATGATATAGAATTCTGGATAGCATAAAGGATACTTGAATAAAAGTTTTTCAATGAAAGACCTCGGTGAAGCTGCTTACATATTGGGCATCAAGATCTATAGAGATAGATCAAGGCGCAATTGGACTTTCACAAAGCACATACCTTGATAAAGTTTTGAAAAAGTTCAAAATGGATCGAGGCAAAGAAAGGTTTTTACTGTATTACAAGGTGTAAGATTGAGTCGGACTCAATGCCCGACCACGCGAGAAGATAGAGAAAATGAAAGATGTTCCTATGCTTCAGCCATAGGCTCTATCATGTATGCAATCTGTGTACCGGACACGGCGTATGCTTAGCTGTAAGCTTGGCGGGAAGGTACCAAAGTAATCGAGAGTGGATCCTTTGGACAGCGGTCAAGAACATCTGAAATACGAAAAGGACTAAGGATATGTTTCTCGTATATGGAGGTGACAAAGAGCTAGTCGTAAATGGTTACGTCGATGCAAGCTTTGACAACGATCCGGACGATTCTAAATCGCATAAACCGGATCGTGTTTTTATTAAGCGGTGGAGCTGTCGGTTGGTGCAGTTCTAAACAAAGCGTCGTGGCGGGATCTACATGTGAAGCGGAGTACATAGCTGCTTGAAGCGACAAATGAAGAATGCGGATGAAAGAGTTCATTTCCGATCTAGGTGTCATACCTAGTGCATCGGGACCGATGAAGATCTTCGTGACAATCTTGGTGCAATTGCCTTGGCAAAGGAATCCAGATTTCACAAGAGGACCAAGCATATCAAGAGGCGCTTCAATTCCATTGGGACCAAGTCCAAGTGGGAGACATAGAGATTTGCAAAATACATACGGATCTGAATGTTGCAGATCCATTGACTAAACCTCTTCCACGAGTAAAACATGATCAGCACCAAGACTCCATGGGTGTTAGAATCATTACGATGTAATCTAGATTATTGACTCTAGTGCAAGTGGGAGGCTGAAGGAAATATGCCCTAGAGGCAATAATAAAGTTATTATTTATTTCCTTATACCATGATAAATGTTTATTATTCATGCTAGAATTGTATTAACGGAAACATAATACATGTGTGAATACATAGACAAGCAGATAGTCACTAGTATGCCTCTACAAGACTAGCTCATTAATCGAAGATGGTTATGTTTCTAACCATAGACATGTGTTGTCATTTGATTAATGGGATCACATCATTAGGAGAATGATGTGATTGACATGACCCATTCCGTTAAGCAACACTTGATCGTTAAGTATCTTGTTAATGCTTTCTTCATGACCCATACATGTTCCTATAACTATGAGATTATGCAGCTCCGTTTACGGAGGAACACTTTGGTACTACCAAGCGTCTGGCGTAGCTGGGTGATTATAAAGAAGTACTACAGGTGTCTCCAAAGGTACTTGTTGGGTTGGCGTATTTGAGATTAGGTTTTGTCACTCCGATTGTGGGAGAGGTATCTCTAGGCCTTCTCGGTAATACACATCACTTAAGCCTTGCAAGCATTACAACTAATGAGTTAGTTGTGAGATGATGTATTACGGAGCGAGTAAAGAGACTTACCGTGCGAGATTGAACTAGGTATTGGATACCGAGCGATCGAATCTCGGGTAAGTAACATACCGATGACAAAGGGAACAACGTATGTCGTTATGCGGTTTGACCGATAAAGATCTTCGTAGAATATGTAGGAACCAATATGGGCATCCAGGTTCCGCTATTGGTTATTGACGAGAATGGTTCTAGGTCATGTCTACATAGTTCTCGAACTTCGTAGGGTCCGCACATAACGTTTCGATGTGAGTTCATTATGAGTTTATAAGTATTGATGCACGAAGGTTGTTGGAGTCCGGATGTGATCACGGACATGGCGAGGAGTCTCGAAATGGTCGAGACATAAAGATTGATATATTGGAAGCCTACATTTGGACATCGGAAGTGTTCGAGTGAAATCGAGAATTCTGAGATGCAGGGGTTACGGAACCCCGGGAGGTCTATGGGCCTTAATGGGCCATAAGAGAGAGAAGAGGAAGGGCGGCCGGGTGGGCTGCGCGCCCCTCCCCCTCTAGTCCGAATAGGACAAGGAGAGGCGGCGCCTTCCTCTTCCCCTCCTCAATCCTAATCCAACTAGGAGAGGGAGTCCTACTCGGTGGGAGTAGGACTCCTCAGCGCCTCCCAAGGCTGGCGCACCCCCTTGGCTCCTTTATATCTGAGGCAGGGGCACCCATGACACACAAGTTGATCTCGGATCTTTCCTTAGCGTGTCGGTGCCCCTTCCACCATATTCCACTTGGTCATATCGTCGTAGAGCTTAGGCGAAGCCTGCGCGGAGAAGTCATATCGTCGCGGAGCTTAGGCGAAGCCCTGCGTCGATGGAGCATCAACATCGTCCTGCGCCGTCATCTTGTGGAACTCATCCCGACACTTTCTTTGGATCGGTCAGGGATCGTCATCGAGCTGAGCGTGTGCGAGAACTTCGGAGGTGCCGTCGTTCGGTGCTTGGATCGGTCGGATCGTGAAGGCGTCGACTACATCAACAGCGTTGTTATAGCGCTTCGCTTTCGGTCTCACAGTGCGTGGGCGGACCTCTCCCTCTCGTTGCTATGCCATCACCATGGTCTTGCGTGATCGTAGGAATTTTTTTGAAATTACTACGTTCCCCAACAAGGAAAAGATTCAATGAATTCACTCCATTTGGCATGACGCTTGTTTAATTTAGTTTGACCTTTGAGGTACTTAAGCGTTTCATGATCGGTATGGATGACAAACTCATGAGGTCTAAGGTAATGTTCCCAAACATGTAGCACACGCACTAAAGCATACAATTCTTTGTCATAGATGGGATAATTAAGTTGAGCACCGGATAGTTTTTCACTAAAATAAGCAATGGCTCGTTTTTCTTGCATCAAAACTCCGCCAATTCCGGTACCACTTTCATCACAATGAACCTCAAAAGTTTTGTCAAAATTGGGCAAAGCAAGAATCGGAGCATGGGTAAGTAAAGACTTGAGCTCATCAAAAGCGGTGGATTGCAAAGATCCCCAAACAAAGGAGTATTCTTCTTGCTCAAAGCATGCAAAGGGCGGCAATTGTGCTAAAATCTTTCACAAGCGACGATAAAAACCATAAGACCAAGAAAACTTCGCACTTGTTGCAAATTGGTGGGTTGGGGCCAAGTTTTAATTGCTTCAATTTTAGATTCATCAACATGGACACCTTTGAGGATACTACAAAACCCAAGAAAACCACTTTGTCAACTCCAAAAGTGCATTTTTTCAAGTTTGCATAAAGGCTTTCCTTGCGAAGAGTTTGCAACATAGTTTTTACATGATTGATGTGCTCTTTCATGGTTTTGCTAAACACAAGAATATCATCAAAGTAAACCACAATAAAGACTCCAATATAAGGAATGAAGCACATGATGCATAAGGCGCACAAAAGTGCAGGGGAGCTTCGAAAGACCCATAGGCATCACTAACCATTCATATAAACCAAATTTGGTTTTGAAAGCAGTTTTCCATTCATCACCTTGTTGTATCTGGTTTGATAATAGCCACTTTTAAGGTCAATTTTGAGAAAAAGTTGGCTGCACTAAGTTCATCAAGCATATCATCTAAGCGAGGAATGGGATGCCTATAATGACAGTAATAGCATTGATAGGTCTACAATCGGAACACAAGCGGAAACTTCCATCGGGCTTAGGCACGAGAATAGAGGAGCAGCACAAGGGCTTAGGCTTTCACGTACATGGCCGTTGTCGATGAGGTTTTGTACTTGCCGTTGAATCTCCTTGGTTTCTTCGGGATTGACTCGGTATGGGGCTTTGTTTGGTAGAGGCGCTCGGGGAATGAGGTCGATTTGATGCTCAATGCCTCGAAGAGGAGGTAGACCCGTAGGTAGCTCATCGGGAAAAACACCTTGAAATTCCTGCAAAAGAGATTGAAACACCAAAGGTAGCTCGTGAATGGTGTTAGTTTTTGGTTCTCCATCCTTGCACACAAGGACAAAGTGCATCACACTCGATGGGTTCTCACACACTTCTCTCATCTCACTTTTGGTGGCAAATAGAATGAGGTTTTTCTCTCTAGGCGAAGAGTCGCTCAAATTTGGCTTGTGGCTCTCACTCACTTTTGGGTGGATCACTTTCTCACTCTTTTCTCTATGATGTGTGGCTTGCTTGTCGGCTATCACTTGAGTAGGAGACATAGGTCGTAGCACATATTCCTTCCCTTTCATCTTGAAGCTATAGTGATTGGAGCGTCCATTGTGGATGACACCACGGTCGAAGTGCCATGGTCGACCTAGAAGTAGGTGGCAAACGATCATTGGGACCACATCACATTCCAACGTGTCTTCGTAAGCACCAATTTTGAAGGAGACTTGGACCGTATGCTCGACTCATATAGTGTCGGAGTCACTTAGCCATTGAACCTTGTAGGGGTGCGGGTGCTTCCTCTTTACCATTTGGAGCTTGGAGCATAGTTCTTCACTTGCCAAGTTGTGGCAACTACCTCCATAGATGATGACCTTGATGGACCGTCCATTGATGCCGGCTTCTGTGTGGAAGATGTGGCATCGTTGGTCTTCTTCTTGTTGATGTTGAAGAGTCAAGACCTTGGAGACAACGAGAGCTGGGCTCGAATCCTCATCACAAAAGACTTGATCATCTTCATCTTCGTTCACTTTCGCGGTGCATGGCCACTTGCTCAAGAGCTTCCATCTCCTCTTCACTCATGGAGTCATATGTGCCATCGTCGTTGAGGATCATGGTGCGCTTGTTGGTGCATTCATTATGACTTGTGGCCTCGGCCACATAAGTGAAACACTTGAAGGAGCTTGTCTTGATGGTCTCATCGGTCGGAGTAGAGGATGAAGCACGCGGCTTGAGGTTGCTTGTAGTAGGAGGAGGACGACTTGAACTTGTCGAAGTCTTCTTGTAACTTGACTTGTCGTCGTTTCTTGAAGAAAGCTTGGTTGATGTAGATGTTGGAGGAGTCGTTGAAGCTTGGTTGTTGGAGAAGCCATAGGTCTTGGATGAGTACTTGGCGTACTTGAAGTCATCTTTCACTTGGCGTTCCACCTTTGTAGCTTGATGCACGAGCTCAATGAGGGATGAGTATGGTTGGAAGTCGGCGATCTTCTTGATGGGATGATTGAGTCCATTCAAGAAACGTGCCATAGTTTGCTCATCATCTTCCTTGACATTGGCTCGAATCATGGCTATCTCCATTTCCTTGTAATATTCTTCAACACTCTTTGTTCCTTGCTTGAGTAGTTGGAGTTTCTTGAAGAGGTCGCGGTTGTAGTAGGTTGGCACAAAACGTGCTCGCATGACATCCTTCATTTGAGCCCAAGTGGTGATTGGAGGTTCATCTCTTGCTTGACGTCGTTCAATGATTTGTTCCCACCATATGAGTACATAGTCTTGGAACTCAAGTGATGCCATAGCGATTTTCTTCGCTTCATCGTAGTTGTGCAAGCGGAAGATTTTGTCAACCTTCAATGCCCATGAGAGGTAGTGATGTAGGGTGGAACCCTATAGCGTCGATCTTTCACGTTTGGAGTGGATCCTACGGGGAGACACGAAGAGCAATGAGGCTGCGAGGAAATCACGAGGAGGAGCGAGGAAAACACTCAACCAACAAGGAATCGGTCACACAAATGCTAGATCAAAGAACACAAAGGAGATACATGATTCAAGGTCAACAAAGGGCGATACAAGCGGTAGCGTTCTTCTACGATGTAAGGCGGAACCCTCGTGGGCGATCTTTCATGATAGAGGCAAAGGTGTCCCGTCTTTCGATGAGATGTTGGTTTTCGCTTTGGAGGAAGTCGACTTTGGCGATCCGACTACTGAGCGTCTTGAGGGCGTCGCGCCTTAGCAATCGTTAAACCAACTCCGAGAGGTTATTGACCCGCGCGAACACGATCAACGACCACGAGTGCATTTCCTGCGAGCAAGCGAAGAACAAGCAAGACACTGAGATTGCAATCTGGATATTGCGAATATAAGATGAAAGCTTTATTGATCAAGGTGGGGTTACGTGGCGCCTTTATGCAGTCGTTGAACACAAGCGAAATGCAGCGAAGTTGCAGCTATGGCGAACTTTTAATCTAAACAAAACCCAAGGTCTAAGCGGTGCCCTAAGGGCTGTATATATGGAGGAAGAGAATTTCGTGGCCCTTGGTGGAGGGTCAGAAATCAACCCTAACTCTTGTTCCCCACACATACGGACTCTAAAACAGCCTATACTTAAGTATTTCGAAATTACATGGGCCTGGCCCACTAATAAGGTGTGCAGCACCTAGAATAGCCTCGGGACGACATTTATGAAGTAGCATCTTGTATATTTCGTCCAAGGCTTCATGCACCATTATGGTGGCTTCAAAGTCCTGAAATCATCACTTGTAACTCCGTTCTTGTTCCCCTTAGCATGGCATTATCTCCATGCTTGTTCTTGCTCAATGCCCATCCTTCTCCAAGCTAGGGCCTTCATTTGTAAGCAAAACAAATGTATCCAATTTAAGCAGCATCATATTCTCATGAACATTAGAATCATTACCAAGAAAGCGAAAGTACACGATAATTTAATTGGCGTGCGTGAGCTCTAGTAATTGGTCCGATTATATGTAGCGATAGGGGCTGTGGGTGTAACAATGGTATTGATGTCCTCATCATCCTCCCTTCTTGAAATGAAGTCGTCCTCGACGGAGCTCATATTCCTCACCCAAATAAGGCTTCAAATCTGCAATGTTAAAGTGGGACTAACCCCAAAATCTGCGAGGCAGCTCAAGTTTATATGCATTATCATTTATTTTCTCTAACACCTTAAATGGACCATCAGCACGTGGCATTAGCTTTGATTTGCGCAAATTAGAAACCTATCCTACATAAATGTAACCAAACAAGATCTCCGGTGCAAAGACAACATGTTTTCTACCCTTATCTCCGGCATGTTTATATTTAGCATTCATCGCTCAATGTTTTCCTTAGTTATCTCATGCATTTTAAAATCAATTCAGCACGTTCTTTAGCATCAAAATTAACCTTCTCCGAAGATGGAAGAGGCAACAAATCAATAGGTGCACGAGGTAGGAAGCCATACACAATTTCAAAGGGCACATCTTAGTTGTAGAATGCAATGAGCGATTATAAGCAAATTCAATATGAGGCAAGCATTCTTCCCACATTTTCTTATTATTCTTCAAAACAGCCCTAAGCATAGTAGACAATGTTCTATTGACTACTTCAGTTTATCCATCGGTTTGGGGGTGACAAGTAGTACTAAAAGCAGTTTAGTCCCCAACTTGGCCCATAAACATCTCCAAAAGTGGCTAAGAAATTTAGTATCACGATCTGAAACAATAGTATTTGGCACACCATGCAAGCGAATAATTTCACGAAAGAACAAATCAGCAACATTAACACATCATCGCTTTTATGACATGGTATAAAGTGTGCCATTTTAGAGAATCTATCCACGACAACAAATATGCTATCCCTCCTTCTTTGTTAGAGGTAAACCTAAAACAAAGTCCATAGATATATCCTCCCAAGGAACACTAGGCACGAGCAAAGGCATATATAAACCATGAGGATTGAGTCGTGACTTAGCTTTTTGACATGTAGTGCAGCGAGCAACAAAGCGCTCAACATCCGTCTCATCTTTGGCCAAAAGAAATGTGTAGCAAGTATATCCTCCGTCTTCTTGGCCCAAAGTGTCCCATTAATCCTCCTCCATCGCCTCCTGCAACAACAAAAGGCAAGCAGGCTAGCGAGGAATGCATAGCTTGTTGTACGGAACACAAAACCATCATTAAAACGAACTTGTTCCATGTTCTTCCTTCTTTACAATTCTGCATTACATCTTTAAAATCAGCATCATGCACATATTGATCTTTGATGGTCTCCAAACCAAATATTTTGAAGTCAAGTTGTGAAAGCATAGTATATGACGAGACAAAGCATCGGCAATAACATTTTCTTTTCCCTTCTTGTGTTTAATGACATAAGGAAAGTCTCAATGAATTCAACCCATTTAGCATGTCTACGATTCAGTTTAGCTTGACTTTTAATATGTTTCAAAGATTCATGATCAGAATGTATAACAAATTCTTTGGGCCATAAATAATGTTGCCATGTCTCTAAAGTCGAACAAGAGCATATAATTCTTTGTCATAAGTAGAATAGTTCAGACTAGGCCCTCAATTTTTAGAGAAAAGTATGCAACAGGTTTGCCATCTTGTAATAACACACCTCTAATCCAATTCCACTAGCATCACATTCAAGCTCAAAAGTCTTATTAAAGTCGGGAAGTTGGAGTAAAGGAGCATGTGTCAACTTATCTTTCAATACCGTGAAGGCTTCTTCATGCGGTACCCCAAACAAAAGGCACATCCTTCTTTGTAAGCTCATTGAGAGGTGCAGCAATGGTGCTAAAGTCTCTCACAAGCGCCTATAGAAACCAGCGAGTCCAAGAAAACTCCTCACTTGTGTGACCGTTTTGGGCTGCGGCCAACTCTCAATAGCTTCAATCTTGGCTTTATCAACTTCAATTCCTGTGGAGTAACAACATAGCCAAGAAAAGATACTCGGTCGGTGCAAAGGTGCACTTCCCAAGGTTACCAAACAAGCGTGCATCACGTAGAGCATTAAAAACAACACGTAAATGTTCCAAATGTTCTTCCAAAGATTTGCTATAAATCAGTATATCATCAAAGTAAACTACCACAAATCGTCAATGAAAGCACGTAAAACTTCGTTCATTAATCTCATGAAAGTACTAGGTGCATTAGTTAACCCAAAAGGCATGACTAACCACTCATATAATCCAAACTTAGTTTTAAATGCTGTTTTCCATTCATCTCCCAATTTCATACGAATTTGATGGTATCCACTCATAAATCAACTTTGGAGAATATTGTAGAGCCACTCAATTCATCAAGCATATCATCTAGCCTAGGAATAGGATGGCGATAACGAATAGTAATATTATTAATGCCTCTACAATCAACACACATCATGACGTACCATCCTTTTTAGGCACTAGTATAATAGGAACAGCACAAGGACTAAGAGATTGGCGTATATAACCTTTGTCGAGCAGCTCTGTACTTGGCGCATAATCTCCTTCGTCTCCTCTGGATTGATGCGGTATGGTGCAGCGGTTGGGTAGCGATGCACGGGAATTAAGTCAATTTGATGCTCAATCCCTCGAATAGGTGGTAATCCGGTGGTCTTGTGGGAACGTCTTGTGGGAAGGCGTCAGATTTGTGAACTCTGCAAAATGTTAGTGACATGGTTTATTATTAGGCTTCATTTGGGGCAAAGAGGAAAAGTCACGTCCTCGAATGAAAATAATGCCTCTTTGCACACAAAAGCATAGCAAACAGATTTGCTAGAATCTAGCTCATCAATATCAGATTTGGTGGCAAATAAACATGCACTTTTCAAAACACGTTGAGTTTAATTTCATGAAGCAACATTAGATGGTTTATTATTAGGCTTCATTTGTTGCTCAAATTCTTTGCTTCATTCTCCTCAACAATACCACATCTAATCAAGCCGGTTTGTAATTCACGATAATATTCTTCTACGAATTTTTTCCTTGTCTTAAGCGCTGCAATTTTGAAGTAATTCACGCGATAATATGGTGGAACCAAGCGATCGCATAGCAGTTTTCAAAGCAGCCCAAGTAGCTGGAGCAGGATATAATCTACAATGTTGAGACCACCAAACACATGCAAAGCTAGTGAAAGCACAAGCAATGCGGAACACGTCTCTCCTCGGGATATTGTAAACATGTAAATCGTTGTTCAGTTTCTAATTCCCAAGTAAGATATATATCAGGAACATATCTACCCTCAAATGGTGGAATATTCAATTTCAGTTTAGGGAGATGGTCATGATCTCGTACTGAAGGGGCGAACATTGCCATTATTAGCATGTGGGCGACACGGTGGTTGTGGTCTTTGGTGGTTGCGTGGTTACGATGTTGATCAACCTCATCCTCGTAGCTCTCACATAATCATCCTCCCCACCGCGGCAGAGGGCCCCGAAGTATCAACGGCGGCACGGCACAGCTTGGCGGTGAAGAGGACACGGGAAGCTCGGCGGAGGGCTGTTTCGCGATGTGGAGGTAGTCCATGTTGTTGTAGTAGAGGTCGTTAGGTGCAGCCGGTGGTGGTGGTGGTAGGCAGCGAGCAATTCATTAAACTTGTTATCGAGCTTTGTTTGAGCGCCTTCTCAATGCCATCTATCTTCTCCATGGCCTCTTCAAATCTATTTAGCACATCGTCCACCTGCCCTCATCATTTGTTGAAACTTATCATGTAGCGCTTTGTTTGTCATGTTCTCCCGGTCGGTCTAAATGAACTTGTGATCCTGCCATGGTTAGCGACAATAGAAACACACAAGAATATGATTGACGGACTACTAGGAAGTGGTGGTGGTGGTGTGGTGGGCGATCACAAATCCGTCAAGCAAATCTCAAATTCTTACCGGTTCTTACCGGTAGCGGTGATCGGCGACGGCCGATGTAGTCAAAACTCTCAAAGCTTGGATAGGCGATTACGGGGAGAGTCAAGCATACGATGTAGATGTATGTGGAGCTGGGAAGGCTTATAATATGGTAGCAAAAAGGGTGACAATAATCAATTGAGGAGATGCAAAGTTGAATAAGCGCTCAGCAGCGATCTTGTCTTTGGTCCTAGGCTGAACCGTGCTAGAGCGAGCCTAGAACACTAACAAAATCAGTTGCTGCGGAAACGGAAAAGCACACTCTGGAATAAATTTTTTTTAGCTCTTTTTTTTTTTTTTTTGCTTCTTTTTTTTTTTGTTGCTCTTTTTTTTTTTTTGCGAAAAATCACTATAATGGCGAGTGTCTCAAAACTCTTCCGGGTCAAGCCAGCCGGGATGGGCATGAAATTTTTTAGACCAAATTTTTTTTTCATTTGCCGGACCCAAAAAGCTGGAAGCAGGTCAAAAAAACTTTCTATATGTTATTGTCTCAATCCACTTAGAAACACCTAAAAATAGGATAGCCAGAAATTTTTTTTGAACTTGACTTCAAAATATTTGGTTTGGAGACCATCAAAGATCAATATGTGCATGATGCTGATTTTAAAGATGTAATGCAGAATTGTAAAGAAGGAAGAACATGGAACAAGTTCGTTATTAATGATGGTTTTGTTCCGTAGCTAACAAGCTATGCATTCCCTAAGCTAGCTCTTCAAAATATTTGGTTTGGAGACCATCAAAGATCAATATGTTTTGTTGTTGCAGGGAGGCGTTCGTTATTAATGATGGAGGAGGATTAATGCATGGACAGGATTTGGCATCAAGAAGACGGAGGATATACTTGCTACACATTTCTTTTGGCCAAAGATGAGACGGGATGTTGAGCGTTTTGTTGCTCGCTGCACTACATGTCAAAAAGCTAAGTCACGACTCAATCCTCATGGTTTATATATGCCTTTGCTGTGCCTAGTGTTCCTTGGGAGGATATATCTATGGACTTTGTTTTAGGTTTACCTCGAACAAAGAAGGGAGGATAGCATATTTGTTGTCGTGGATAGATTCTCGAAAATGGCACACTTTATACCATGTCATAAAAGCGATGATCTTTGTTAATGTTGCTGATTTGTTCTTTTCGTGAAATTATTCGCTTGCATGGTGTGCCAAATACTATTGTTTCAGATCGTGATACTAAATTTCTTAGCCACTTTTGGAGATGTTTATGGGCTAAGTTGGGGACTAAACTGCTTTTAGTACTACTTGTCACCCCCAAACCGATGGACAAACTGAAGTAGTCAATAGAACATTGTCTACTATGCTTAGGGCTGTTTTGAAGAATAATAAGAAAATGTGGGAAGAATGCTTGCCTCATATTGAATTTGCTTATAATCGTTCATTGCATTCTACTACTAAGATGTGCCCTTTTGAAATTGTGTATGGCTTCCTACCTCGTGCACCTATTGATTTGTTGCCTCTTCCATCTTGGAGAAGGTTAATTTTGATGCTAAAGAACATGCTGAATTGATTTTAAAAGTGCATGAGATAACTAAGGAAAACATTGAGCGTATGAATGCTAAATATAAACTTCTTTGGAGATAAGGGTAGAAAACATGTTGTCTTTGCACCGGAGATCTTGTTTGGTTACATTTGCGTAAGGATAGGTTTCCTAATTTGCGCAAATCAAAGCTAATGCCACGTCTTGATGGTCCATTTAAGGTGTTAGAGAAAATAAATGATAATGCATATAAACTTGAGCTGCCTGCAGATTTTGGGGTTAGTCCCACTTTTAACATTGCAGATTTGAAGCAATATTTGGGTGAGGAATATGAGCTTCGTCGAGGGCGACTTCATTTCAAGAAGGGAGGATGATGAGGATATCAATACCATTGTTACACCCACAGCCCTCATCGCTACATATCTTGGACCAATTACTAGAGCTCAAGACGCCAATTAAATTATCGGTACTTTCGTTTCTTGGTAATGATTCTAATGTTCATGAGAATATGATGTTGCCTAAATTGGATACATTTGTTTTGCTTACAAATGAAGGCCCTAGCTTGGAGAAGGATGGACATTGGAGCAAGAACAAGCATGGAGATAATGCCATGCAAGGGAACAGAACGGAGTTACAAGTGATGATTCTAGGACTTTGAAGCCACCCTAATGAGTGCATGAGGCCTTGGACGAAATATACAAGATGCCACTTCATAATATTCGTCCATAGGCTATTCTAGGTGCTTTCGTCACCTTATTATTGGGCCAGGCCCATGTAATTTCGAAATACTTAAGTATAGGCTGTTTTAGAGTCCGTATGTGTGGGGAAACAAGAGTTAGGGTTGATTTGGACCCCTCCACCAAGGGCCACAAAATTCCCCCTCTTCCTCCATATATACAGCCCTTAGGGCACCGTTTAGACCTAGGGTTTTGTTTAGATTAAAAGTTCGCCATAGCTGCAACTTCGGCGTTTCGTTTGTGTTCAACGACCGGACAAAGGCGCCACAGTAACCCCACCTTGATCAATAAAGCTTTCATCTTATATTCGCAATATCCAGATTGCAAACTCAGTTTCTTGCTTGTTCTTCGTTTGCTCGCAGAAGCAGACCCTCGTGGTCGAGTTGATCGTGCTCGGCGTGGTCAATAACCTCTCGGAGTTGGTTTAGCGATTGCTAAGGCGCGACGTCCTCGCACGTTCGTAGTCGGATCGTCAAAGTCGATTTCGTCCAAAGCGAGAACCACATCTCATCGAAAGACGGGACACCTTTGCCTCTATCACAATCAGTATACTCTTGTTCACAAGGATAAAAATATTACTTTGCTTCCTATGACTCCTGATTCCATTTTGAAAGATGATATTAATAGAGCTAATAAAGCAAAACAGGAGAAAAATAAGAGTGAAAATCAGATTGTGGCAAAAGAATTTGAGCAACAAATGAAGCCTAATAATAAACCATCTAATGTTGCTTCTGAAATTAAACTGAAAAGTGCATGTTTATTTGCCACCAAATCTGATATTGATGAGCTAGATTTTAGCAAATCTGTTTGCTATGCTTTTGTGTGCAAAGAGGCATTATTTTCATTCGAGGACGTGCCTTCCTCTTTGCCCCTCGCTTGTCACTAACATTTTGCGGAGGAGTTGACGTCTTCCCACAAGACATGCCACCGGATTACCACCTATTCGAGGATTGAGCATCAAATTGACTTAATTCGGTGCATCGCTACCCAACCGCGCACCATATCGTACCAATCCGGAGGAGACGAAGGAGATTATCGTCAAATACAGGAGCTGCTCGACAAAGGTTATATCTGAATCTCTTAGTCCTTGTGCTGTTCCTATTATACTAGTGCCTAAAAAGGATGGTGCGTCGGCGTATGTGTGTTGATTGTAGAGGCATTAATAATATTACTATTCGTTATCGTCATCCTATTCCTAGGCTAGATGATATGCTTGATGAATTGAGTGGCTCTACAATATTCTCCAAAGTTGATTTGCGTAGTGGATACTATCAAATTCGTATGAAATTGGGAGATGAATGGAAAACAGCATTTAAAACTAAGTTTGGATTATATGAGTGGTTAGTCATGCCTTTTGGGTTAACTAATGCACCTAGTACTTTCATGAGATTAATGAACGAAGTTTACGTGCTTTCATTGGACGATTTGTGGTAGTTTACTTTGATGATATACTGATTTATAGCAAATCTTTGGAAGAACATTTGGAACATTTACGTGTTGTTTTAATGCTCTACGTGATGCACGTTTATTTGGTAACCTTGGGAAGTGCACCTTTTGCACCGACCGAGTATCTTTTCTTGGCTATGTTGTTACTCCACAGGAATTGAAGTTGATAAAGCCAAGATTGAAGCTATTGAGAGTTGGCGCAGCCAAAGCGGTCACACAAGTGAGGAGTTTTCTTGGACTCGCTGGTTTCTATAGGCGTTTTGTGAGAGACTTTAGCACCATTGCTGCACCTCTCAATGAGCTTACAAAGAAGGATGTGCCTTTTGTTTGGGGTACCGCTTTGGAAGAAGCTTTCACGGTATTGAAAGATAAGTTGACACATGCGCCTTTACTCCAACTTCCCGACTTTAATAAAACTTTTGAGCTTGAATGTGATGCTAGTGGAATTGGATTAGGAGGTGTGTTATTACAAGATGGAAAACCTGTTGCATACTTTTACGAAAAATTGAGTGGGCCTAGTCTGAACTATTCTACTTATGACAAAGAATTATATGCTCTTGTTAGGACTTTAGAGACATGGCAACATTATTTATGGCCCAAAGAATTTGTTATACATTCTCGATCATGAATCTTTGAAACATATTAAAAGTCAAGCTAAACTGAATCGTAGACATGCTAAATGGGTTGAATTCATTGAGACTTTCCCTTATGCCATTAAACACAAGAAGGGTAAAGAAAATGTTATTCTTGATGCTTTGTCTCGTCGATATACTATGCTTTCACAACTTGACTTCAAAATATTTGGTTTGGAGACCATCAAAGATCAATATGTGCATGATGCTGATTTTAAAGATGTAATGCAGAATTGTAAAGAGGGAAGAACATGGAACAAGTTCGTTATTAATGATGGTTTTGTGTTCCGTGCTAACAAGCTATGCATTCCGCTAGCTCATTCGTCTTTTGTTGTTGCGGGAGGCGATGGAGGAGGATTAATGGGACACTTTGGCGTGAAGAAGACGGAGGATATACTTGCTACACATTTCTTTTGGCCAAAGATGAGACGGATGTTGAGCGTTTTGTAGCTCGCTGCACTACATGTCAAAAAGCTAAGTCACGACTCAATCCTCATGGTTTATATATGCCTTTGCACGTGCCTAGTGTTCCTTGGGAGGATATATCTATGGACTTTGTTTTAGGTTTACCTCGAACAAAGAAGGGGAGGGATAGCATATTTGTTGTCGTGGATAGATTCTCGAAAATGGCACACTTTATACCATATCATAAAAGCGATGATGCTGTTAATGTTGCTGATTTGTTCTTTCATGAAATTATTCGCTTCCATGGTGTGCCAAATACTATTGTTTCAGATCGTGATACTAAATTTCTTAGCCACTTTTGGAGATGTTTATGGGCTAAGTTGGGGACTAAACTGCTTTTTAGTACTACTTGTCACCCCCAAACTGATGGACAAACTGAAGTAGTCAATAGAACATTGTCTACTATTGATGAGGACATCAATACCATTGTTACACCCACAGCCCCTACTGCTACATATACTGGACCAATTACTAGAGCTCGCGCACGCCAATTAAATTATCAGGTACTTTCGTTTCTTGGTAATGATTCTAATGTTCATGAGAATATGATGCTGCCTAAATTGGATACATTTGTTTTGCTTACAAATGAAGGCCCTAGCTTGGAGAAGGATGGACATTGGAGCAAGAACAAGCATGGAGATAATGCCATGCTAAGGGGAACAAGAACGGAGTTACAAGTGATGATTTCTGGGACTTTGAAGCCACCATAATGGGTGCATGAAGCCTTGGACGAAATATACAAGATGCTACTTCATAAATGTCGCCCCGAGGCTATTCTAGGTCTTCACGTCACCTTATTATTGGGCCAGCCCATGTAATTTCGAAATACTTAAGTATAGGCTGTTTTAGAGTCCGTATGTGTGGGGAAACAAGAGTTAGGGTTGATTTGGACCCCTCCACCAAGGGCCACGAAATTCCCCCTCTTCCTCCATATATACAGCCCTTAGGGCACCGTTTAGACCTTGGGTTTTGTTTAGATTAAAAGTTCGCCATAGCTGCAACCAGCGTTTCGTTTGTGTTCAACGACTGGACAAAGGCGCCACGAGAACCCCACCTTGATCAATAAAGCTTTCATCTTATATTCGCAATATCCAGATTGCAATCTCAGTTTCTTGCTTGTTCTTCGTTTGCTCGCAGGAAACAGGCCCTCGAGGTCGGGTTGATCGTGCTCGGCGTGGTCAATAACCTTCGGAAGTTGGTTTAGCGATTGCTAAGGCGCGACGTCTCGCACGATCGTAGTCGGATCGTCAAGGTCGACTCCCACAGAAACGATAGCCACCATCTCATCGAAACATCGGGACACCTTTGCCTCTATCAAGTGGTATCAGATTTCCGGGTTGCTCGGTGAGATTTTCCAGTTTTCGTAGTTTAGATCGAGTCTGTTCTTCGTACCTATTGTCCACGAAAAAGCCACAAAAAAAATTAGGTTAGTTCATCATATCCGAACCAATCGAGCCTTTGCATAATCTTTTTAGGGTTTTTGCTTTGTTGAATTTGCGGTTGCATCGTCGTGTCAAGTTTGCTGGTCTTAGAGTCTAGTCTTTTAGAGTTTGAGTTCGGTCATAAGTTGTCACGCTTGCTGCCGCAGACCATCATCATCGCCTTGCCATCTACCACCATTGCTTTTCCGCCACCGCTCTGAATCCGTATCCATCTACCACCACCAATCCGTATCCATATACCACCACCGCTACCATATACCACCACATTGTCATATACCACCACCATATATCCACCAACAATCCGAAGTTTTCTCATATTAGGTTTGTTTTCGAGATCCATCTAGTTTCCGATTCGTGTTTCCTTGCGGAGTAGGTTTGGAAAAAAAAAAAAAAGAGTCTGAAACCACCCTCCGTTTAGGCCCAAAATTTTCCAAAACGTACTTGTCAAAAAATTTACGGCTACCCTATTTTTAGGTGTTTCTAAGTGGATTGAGGACGATCGCCGTTATAGAAAGTTTTTTGACCCGTTTCAGTTTTTGGGTCCGGGCAGTCAAAAAAAAAAAAAAAAAAAAAGAGCAGCGCAAAAAAAAAAATGCAGCGCAAAAAAAAAAAAAAAAGAGCGAAACAAAAAAAAATTCCAGAGTGTGCTTTTTCGAGCAAGAACAAGCATGGAGATAATGCCATGCGCAAGGAACAAAACGGAGTTACAAGTGATGATTTCAGGACTTTGAAGCCACCATAATGGGTGCATGAAGCCTTGGACGAAATATACAAGATGCTACTTCATAAATGTCGTCCCGAGGCTATTCTAGGTGCAACGTCACCTTATTATTGGGCCAGCCCATGTAATTTCGAAATACTTAAGTATAGGCTGTTTTAGAGTCCGTATGTGTGGGGAAACAAGAGTTAGGGTTGATTTGGACCCCTCCACCAAGGGCCACGAAATTCCCCTCTTCCTCCATATATACAGCCCTTAGGGCACCGTTTAGACCTTAGGTTTTGTTTAGATTAAAAGTTCGCCATAGCAGCAACTTCGCGCATTTCGTTTGTGTTCAACGACTGGACAAAGCGCCACGAACCCCACCTTGATCAATAAAGCTTTCATCTTATATTCGCAATATCCAGATTGCAATCTCAGTTTCTTGCTTGTTCTTCGTTTGCTCGCAGGAAACAGGCCCTCGAGGTCAGGTTGATCGTGCTCGGCGTGGTCAATAACCCTCGGAAGTTGGTTTAGCGATTGCTAAGGCGCCGACGTCTCGCACGATCGTAGTCGGATCGTCAAGGTCGACTCCCACAGAAACGATAGCCACCATCTCATCGAAACATCGGGACACCTTTGCCTCTATCAACTATGCTTAGGGCTGTTTTGAAGAATAATAAGAAAATGTGGGAAGAATGCTTGCCTCATATTGAATTTGCTTATAATCGTTCATTGCATTCTACTACTAAGATGTGCCCTTTTGAAATTGTGTATGGCTTCCTACCTCGTGCACCTATTGATTTGTTGCCTCTTCCATCTTCGGAGAAGGTTAATTTTGATGCTAAGGAACGTGCTGAATTGATTTTAAAAATGCATGAGTTAACTAAGGAAAACATTGAGCGTATGAATGCTAAATATAAACTTGTTGGAGATAAGGGTAGAAAACATGTTGTCTTTGCACCGGAGATCTTGTTTGGTTACATTTGCGTAAGGATAGGTTTCCTCATTTGCGCAAATCAAAGCTAATGCCACGTCTTGATGGTCCATTTAAGGTGTTAGAGAAAATAAATGATAATGCATATAAACTTGAGCTGCACGCAGATTTTGGGGTTAGTCCACTTTTAACATTGCAGATTTGAAGCCTTATTTGGGTGAGGAATATGAGCTTCGTCGAGGACGACTTCATTTCAAGAAGGGAGGATGATGAGGACATCAATACCATTGTTACACCCACAGCCCCTTTGCTACATATCTTGGACCAATTACTAGAGCTCATGACGCCAATTAAATTATCGGTACTTTCGTTTCTTGGTAATGATTCTAATGTTCATGAGAATATGATGCTGCCTAAATTGGATACATTTGTTTTGCTTACAAATGAAGGCCCTAGCTTGGAGAAGGATGGACATTGGAGCAAGAACAAGCATGGAGATAATGCCATGCATAAGGGGAACAAGAACGGAGTTACAAGTGATGATTTCAGGACTTTGAAGCCACCATAATGGGTGCATGAAGCCTTGGACGAAATATACAAGACGCTACTTCATAAATGTCGTCCCGAGGCTATTCTAGGTGCTGCGTCACCTTATTAGTGGGCCAGGCCCATGTAATTTCGAAATACTTAAGTATAGGCTGTTTTTAGAGTCCGTATGTGTGGGGAAACAAGAGATAGGGTTGATTTCGGACCCCTCCACCAAGGGCCACGAAATTCCCCCCCTCTTCCTCCATATATACAGCCCTTAGGGCACCGTTTAGACCTTGGGTTTTGTTTAGATTAAAAGTTCGCCATAGCTGCAACTTCGCGTGTGCATTTCGTTTGTGTTCAACGACCGCATAAAGCGTCACAGTAACCCCACCTTGATCAATAAAGCTTTCATCTTATATTCGCAATATCCAGATTGCAATCTCAGTTTCTTGCTTGTTCTTCGTTTGCTCGCAGGAAACAGACCCTCGTGGTCAGGTTGATCGTGCTCCGGCGTGGTCAATAACCTCTCGGAGTTGGTTTAGCGATTGCTAAGGCGCGACGTCCTCAAGACGTTAAGTAGTCGGATCGTCAAAGTCGACTTCCTCCAAAGCGAAAACCAACATCTCATCGAAAGACGGGACACCTTTGCCTCTATCAACATGAGAATCATCATATTCATCATAAATGGGCAAATCATCACATGGGGAAATCATACTAGAATGAAGCATGTCAATAGGGTGATCAACATCATGCAAGCAATCAATGTCAAGAATGTCCACTAGTGGGACTAGAGCATCACCGTCACCTATGTTACCTTTGTCATTCCACTCAAGTGGTGTAGGTGAGGTGGGAAAGACCAAATGGTGTTCATCTTCATCTTGATGGAACCATGTGGGGGGTGCATCATAGTCCACCATGGCCATCGTCTTGTCCAAAGGGAGGACGAAGTCGTCGAGGATCGGCGCGTCATCATAAATGGGACCTTGCACCAAATGAGAAGACACAATAGAGGTAGAGGTCAAGTTTTTAGAAATGCAAATGGCCTCACTAGACCAATCAACTATCTCACTCTCTCTATGTGGTGGTTCACTCACTCCCTCAAAATAGGTGCACTCAATCTCACATATGGTGGAGTCACCATGTCACTCAAGTGGTGGGGTTGTGGCTCTCCTCACATGGGAATTGGGGCAGCTCATCATGTATGGGGCTAGTGGTGAAGTCACTCTCACTCTCAATATGGTGGCACAAGTCACTCAAGTCATCATACGTCGCCGTGGTCAAGTGAAATACTCAACCATCTCATCGTTGCCGCCATGGATGAAGGCGAAGATGGCACATCATCACTCTCGCCTCCAAAGATGGAAGCATCATCCTTGCTCGCCACCTTGTCCCTTGCCTCCAAAGCTTGGTCCTTGAAGGTCTCCGTAGAGTCGACGTGTCTCCGCAACATCTTGAAAAAGAGTCAAGGTAGACTTGGCATCATCAATGCCACAAAGAGGGATGGCGGTGAAGTTGCACTTGGGAGCATCGTCTTGGAGCTTGTCGGGCTTGGACATCGTGGTGGTACTAGCCTCATGCTTGTCGTAGAGCTTGGTCACCGCGAAGTGTGCTTGGGGTGGAGAAGCCTTGGCCTTCATGAATTCTTGTTCCGCCTTGAGAGCACCAATATAGTAGTCGTCGATGGACTTGAAGTTATCGAGGAAGATGGTCTTGGAGATGTCATTGTGCAATCCCATCATGAAGTGGAACTTCATTGACATGGGGTCGTCCACGCCGGCTCGTCGCAAGGCAATCTTCATCTCCTTGAAGTACGCGTCGATGGACTTGGATCCTTGGATGGTGTTCTCCAATTGGCGTCGAAGTTGTTCCGTGTAGGTTGGAGGCACGAACTCTCGCCGCAAAGCTCTCTTCATCTTGGGCCAACTCATCTCGTAGCACTCCGAAGGTGTGTGAAGCCACCATGTCGAGGCGAGTCGTGGAAGTTTCTTGTGGCGCACTTCACTTGATCTTGGCAGGAACTTGATGTAGCTTGAGGTAGTCGTCCATCAAACGCTCCCACTCGAGGTACTCCTCGGGTTCTTGAGTCCCATAGAAAGGAATCTCGTGGTCGATGTCGAGGTCGTAGTAGCTCGTGGAAGTCGCGGACTTGAGCTTGGGAGCTTCTCTTGAGCGTAGTCTTGGGGTGCTTGTTGGCGAAGATGCCGAATATCCGGCGAAGATGCCTTGAAGTCGCTTGGCGAAGATGCCAAGGAGATGGTGAAGTCATTGAGCGGTTGTTGATGTTGAGCTCTTGACCTTCACGTTCTTGTTGATGATGGTGTCGATGCCGATGTGATGTTGCGGAGATGGTCGCTCGGAAGGATGTGCTCTTGAGCGTCTTCTCGAAGATGAGGAAGATCGCTTGTAGGACTGGATGAGGATTTGATCTCCTCCATTTTAGCTTGCATCTTGGCGTCGTAGTTGTTTTCCATGGCATCGAACTCGTCGTTGTTGTTGTAGACCGAAGATGAAATGCCTTGCCTATCCATCACAAGACTCGAGTAGAGGTGAGTAGGAAATGAGATAAACAATACCAAGTTACCTTTTCCCAAAGTTGAGGATGTATCCTTTCACTCAATGTGAGATGAAAGAATAGTGGAATTGGTACGGACTTGTTCACTCACACCTATCAAGTAAAGCTTATGGTAGAGCTCGGTGAGGATAGTGGCACAAAATTTGATGCAAAATGTTAGCAAGAGTCAATAATGTTGAAAGAGATTCACAAATTTGCAAGTTGAAACAAGTAGACCAATAGCAATATGTGGCACACGGAAACACACACACGGATAGATAAATGGGGCCGTGCAACCAAGGAATGAGCTCAAAATGTGGAATCCACCAAAACGCTCGTGTTGCACAACTCAAGAGAGACGCTAGCACGATTGCTCAATAGGCGGATACGACACTTGTGCACAACCTATAAGATGCAAAATGGATAAACTTTCTATCCCAAGTATGCTATGTATGTATGGTTCCCGGTGTTTCTCTCACAATGATCCAAGATGATCAAGTATGATACCATATGATATATTTGGATGCTATGGCTATTGCTTACAAGCTCTTTGCTATTTCTCTTTTGCTTAAAAGCTTATTCTCTTTTTTTTTTGTATGTATGGCCACTTTTGCACAATGCACAAACCAAGATAGCTATTGTGTATATGCGGGAACGATATTGTGACACAATGGATGATATGATGATACCAAGATGATATGGTATGTATGCAATGGATGGTGTAGATCACTAATGTGCACAAGTAACGTTGCGGCAATACTCAAATGGCTAGTCTCGATAGGCAAGTAACATAAAATGGGCTAGGGTTATCAATGCAATTTGCAAGGGAATATACAATGGTGTCGTCGAGGTTACCGTCCTTATGCGATGATGAGTGGCGGTGTTCTTGATGTAGATACCAAGATGATGGAGGCTCGTCCCTAAGTAGCTGAAACACCTTAGGAAACGGAAAAACCGCGAACTCAAAATCTCAAATGACAAATGTCAAATGGTGGTAGCGGGAATGTGGTGGTGGTTTGCACTTGGCAATGCGAAAGTGGAATGATGGGCTATACACGTGTCGGAGTTGAAGTTGCCATCCCTAAGTAGCCGAAACACCTTAGGAGACATAAGCCACAACTCAAACAAGCTCAAACAACTATTGGGTTAAGTTGGGTTGTCGGAAGTGTATGGTGGGCAAGCCTATGTGGAAGTGGTGGTGGTGGTTGATGAAGAAGCAATCGTCCCTAAGCAGGCAAACACCTTAGGAGACTCGAATCACTACTCAAGCAACCACTAATGCTATGGGGAACAAAATTGGTTAGGTTGCGGAAGTCGGTGGTGGTTATGCGGAGGATGTGGCGGAAGCCCTAGGCAAAGATGCCAAAGTTTACAAAATTTGATGGAGTCAAATGGTGATGGTAGTATTTTTATGGGAAGGGGGGTGTCAATAGCTTCGAAACGAGCTAAAGAACGTCAAAATCGGACTCCGGATGAATTAGTTATGGCCGAAACGGTGAAAGTCGGAAGGCTGAAACTGGCTAGGGCGGTAGTACCGCTCGTAAGCGGTAGTACCGCTTGGAACGGGCGGTAGTATCGCTCGTGTCGGGTTTTTTCGCAAAATCTGGCTCTGGGAGGGGCGGTAGTGCCGCTTGGAAGGGCGGTAGTACCGCTTGGAGGTGCTAAGCGGTAGTACCGCTTGGAAGGGCGGTAGTACCGCTTGGAAGGGCGGTAGTACCGCTCGTGTCGGGATTTTTCGCAAATCCGGATAGGGGCGCGATTTTGGGGCGGAAATGGATGATTTCGGGGTCAAAATTTGATGGATTTCGTGGAGGAAAGATGGGGAAAACTTGGGGAAATGCTAGATCCACTTGAAACCAAGCAAATCCACGGATCAAAATCAACAAAACATCATCAAAACTAACAAATCACAAAAAAATTTGGGGCTATTTTTGGTGGGGATTTTCGGATTTAGGACGAAATCAACAAAATCAAGCTAGAAAAAGAGGGGTAGGGGCTCCAAAAACGTGATCAACGTGGCTCATGATACCATAGATGATGTAGGGTGGAACCCTATAGCGTCGATCTTTCACGTTTGGAGGGATCCCACGGGAGAAATACGAAGAACACGGGGAAGAACGGGGAGAAATCACAAGGGGAAACACTCAAGAACAAGTCCAATCACACATCCACTAGACAATCAAACACACAAGATCACAAGGTACATGAACAACAAAGGGAAAGATACAAGGTAGAGTTCATCTCCGTGAGGAGGTCTTGAAGGGGTCCGCCCAAGAGGGGGTCTTGATGATATATCCCGCAGGATCTTCTCCTAGATGGAGGTCTTGGCCTCCAATGGAGTAGGGGTCTCTCTCTCTCAAGAGTAGAGGTAGGAGCAAAGCTCACCTAAGAATGAGCTATCATATTTGCTAACCCTAGAAAGGAAGTGGAGGTGGTCTATTTATAGTCTAAGCCACGAAGGGGTAAGTGGGAGAGGGATACAAGGCCAAAGGCCATGGGCTGCTTGCTGGTGCAGGCGGTAGTACAGGCTCATGGCCGGTAGTACCGCTTGGAGGGCTAGTAGTACCGCTTCGTTTCGAGCTGCCAGTTCTCTTCCTCCTTCTCTTCCATGCTTCCTCATGGACGGTGTAGTCATTCCTTGGCGCTTGCACCTCCTCGACATCGTGAAGCTCAGAACAATACTTATGCATGCACACGGAGAAGTGTCAAGTAGTATACCATCCTCGAAGGGGTCAAGTGAACACGTGTAAAGGAGAAGATTCACCTTTATGTATGAGAAGTAGAGGTTGCACGTGTCACTTGCCAAACGGACTCTTGACATGGTGATGACCGTAGGATGCTCCGCATCAATCTTCATGATGATGATGTCGTTGTCGTGCTTGAGCTCCTTGGCGTTCGTCGTCGTCGTGCACATGATGCTTGGAGTTGACTTGCCCTTCATGACGATGTTGATCATGAATGTGATGGTGGTCTCCATGGGGATGTGGACGACTTGCGCTTGCATCGCTTGGGCGCTCCGAAGACTTGTGGCTTGAATGTCGCCGCCTTGAAGATGACGAAGGGGAAGAAGACTTGATCAAGGCCCGAATCTCCTCCATCCTTGCATCTTGCTCCTCTTTATGTGCGGCAAGCTTCTTGTCGAAGTAGTCCCTTCTCCTTGCTTCGGAGTGATGAATGTCGATGGAGATGTTCTCGATGCGCTCTCGCAATCTTGATTGTGTGCCTTGCACTTGTCGTTGTAGATCAAAGAGAGACGCTTTGGTGATGTAGTTGTTCACGCCGTCGTTGTTGTCGAAGACCGGAGATGAAATGCCTTGCCTATCCATCACAAGACTCGAGCAAATATGAGTGGGAGAAAGAGAAGAACTTATACCAATGTACCTTGACCGATGTTGACAATGGATCAAGTTCACTCAAATGCGGACAATGAAATAGCACTATTGGTACCAATCCTTGTCGGTTCTCACACCTACACAAGTAAAGCTTATGGAAGAGCTCGGTGAGGATAGTGGCACAAAAATTTAATGCAAAATGTTAGCAAGAGTCAATAATGTTGAAAGAGATTCACAAATTCGCAAGTGAAACAAATGGACCAATAGCAAAGAATGGCACACGAAAACACACACACGGATAGATAAATGGGGTCGTGCAACCAAGGAATGAGCACAAAATGTGGAATCCACGGAAAACGCTCGTGTTGCACAACTCAAGAGAGACGCTAGCACGATTGCTCAATAGGCGGATACGACACTTGTGCACAACCTATAAGATGCAAAATGGATAAACTTCTATCCCAAGTATGCTATGTATGTATAGTTCCCGGTGTTTCTCTCAAGATGATCCAAGATGATCGGATATGACAATCTTATATGCAATATGGTATGATGCTATGGCACTTGCTTACAAGCTCTTTGCTCTCTTTCTTTTGCTTAAAAGCTTTATTTTTTTCTCTATGGCCACTTTGCATAATGCACAAACCAAGATAGCAATTGTGTGTATGCGGGAACGATATTGTGACACAATGGATGATATGATGATACCAAGATGATATGGTATAGATGCAATGGATGGTGTAGATCACTAATGTGCACAAGTAACGTTGCCGGCAATACTCAAATGGCTAGTCTCGATAGGCAAGTAACGCAAAATGGGCTAGGGGTTATCAATGCAATTTGCAAGGGAATATACAATGGTGTCGTCGAGGTTACCGCCCTTTTTGCGATGATGAGTGGCGGTGTTCTTGATGTAGATACCAAGATGATGGAAACTCGTCCCTAAGTAGCCGAAACACCTTAGGAAACGGAAAAACCGCGAACTCAAAATCTCAAATGACAAATGTCAAATGGTGGTAGCGGGAATGCGGTGGTGGTTTGCACTTGGCAATGCGGAAGTGGAATGATGGGCTATACACGTGTCGGAGTTGAAGTTGCCGTCCCTAAGTAGCCGAAACACCTTAGGAGACACAAGCCACAACTCAAACAAGCTCAAACAACTATTGGGTTAAGTTGGGGGTGGTTGAAGTGTATGGTGGGCAAGGTTATGTGGAAGTGGTGGTGGTGGTTGATGAAGAAGCAATCGTCCCTAAGTAGCCGAAACACCTTAGGAGACTCGAATCACTACTCACGCAACCACTAATGCTATGGGGAACAAAATGGGTTAGGTTGCGGAAGTCGGTGGTGGCTATGCGGATGATATGGTGGAAGGCCTAGGCAAACTTGCCAAATTTTCAAAAATTTGATGGAGTCAAATGGTGGTGGTAGTATTTTTGTGGTAAGGGGGATGTCAATAGCTTCGAAACGAGCTAAAGAACGCGAAAATCGGACTCCGGATGAATTAGTTATGGACAAAACGGTGAAACGGTAAAAACTGAAATTCCAGGGGCCGGATATCCGGGGCTCGGGCCGGATTTCCGGGGTGTATGTCCG
>JAHIAM010000654.1:0-21939 GCA_021605205.1 Aegilops longissima
TACTATAGAGGCACTTGCTTGCGTCTTGCCATGCGCTGGTGGGTCCCTCTGTCATCCTCTCCACGTCTGATCATCTCCTTGTTCCTCTCGGTTGTTGTGATGTTGACAACATAAGAGGCGGCCACAGCGCTGCAGCCAGCGAACCAAGAGCCGCAAAGCGGAGGGCAACAGCGAGGCCTCGGACGGAATGAACAAGCCCGTTGAAGATCGCCCGATCGATGCATGGCGGAGAATCTGAGGTTGACTAGTTTGGGCGGAGTGCGTGTTAGGTGGCTGGCGCGGAGAATAACATGGCGTGTGGGGAATAGAGGAGGGTAGCCAGCGTTGGAGAATGCGTCTGGTGAGGCGGCGGGCGCAGCCAGACCATGGGGCGGGGAGCGGCGGAGCCGAGCCGGGTGGTTTGGTTTGGGCGGCTCAAGGAAGAAGAAGACAAGAGATAGAAGATACCACGACGGATGTTGGATGTCAATCCAGCACAGTAAGCGAATCGTTTGTTGGTGGCTAGTAAGTCGACACCACCTTAGATAGGCTATTTCCTCGTGGGTCCCAAATGTCGGAATCCAAATCATCACGGTCATGCAGCCTTTCCTATGAAAATTTACAGCCCATTTGATGTGCTAGTTGAAATAAGTTTGTTGGTCTTTGGTGGGGCTAATCACTTGGCTTTTTGTAATGCCAGTGAGCTCAAGCGGCCGGCGTGAGTGATGTTATTTCCTTGGTTGTGATTTGTTACAATATTTCACTCTAAATTAAGCGAATGGCAAGCCATTTGCCTTGTTTCAAAGAAAATATGCAGTCACAACCGAGTTGAAAAGGCGAGGAACATCTAACTCCAGCTTACAAAGCTGTACAAAAGCACGAGGTTGATTGTTCATCGGGTTTACAAAAACCCAGATTGAAAAGGCAACAACATCTAACTCCACTTTGTTTTGGCGATCACGATCAAATGGATCGGTCAGGTCCATAGAATGAACATCTGGGTCGTAAAATTTCTTTGGATTATGACCACAATATGTTGTAAATAGAAGCCCGACACGTTCGAAGCTCTTTTGCCCACACGAAACTCCTTTTTTTCTCTTGACATACCCATCCGTCAAAACCATCTTGCTTGATAAACTTAAGCACGATGGACAATAGTAACCTCGCATTCAGCGGGAAGAATGTGACAAATCTTGTGTTTGCACGGTTGGCTACATATCGTTCTAGCGTTATTGTCTTCAATCGAATCTCATGAGAAGTGAGAAAATCCGATGCTTATGAATCCACCGATTGGTTATAACTTTCTTACCCGTCCTGTTGCCTAAATAGACATGAAGATTGAAAGCAGTTAAGGTCTAAAGAAGAGTGTCGAAGAGCAACAGCTGAGCAGTTAATTCTAGTACACTATATGCGGGCTTCCAATGTGCGTGAAATTATCACCTTTATATACAACTTCTCCGGACATGGAAAGCATTGCAGCAAGCCAATAATCTTGTTCGAGATCAAAACTATTCATTTGGATATATAAGATCTTGACGAATCCGGCACCATTGATAGGCCATCCATGGAGAAACTCTTCATTGAGCATAGAACATAATATTAGTACAAAATGTGTACTCCAAGATGATATATAAATTATGTGCAGAAATTTAAAATGCAGCTTATGGTTACAAGTGTAGATGATAATATAAAGTACGAAGAACTATGGAGCCAAACACCATATTGAAATGAGCACGAGAGATCATGTATTACACCCAAGGTCTCGGTTTAGGCAGCGAGAGAGGGCGGTTATTTACAGCGGTGAATAACTAGAATCAAGGATCAACCTTTGAAGTGAAGGGCATCTTGGATGATGAGCTGCCTTCCGTCAAAGAAATTCCAATTCTTACAAGGTTAGGCGACTTTATTTGGAGACAACCGATTCTAGCTTGTGAAAACAAGCACCAAGCACTCCGGTAGCGGGACAATGGAGTGGATGATGTTGTGCAATGAGGCCTCCGATATCTGAACCCGCACAAGTGAAAGTTTCTTGAGAAATGGTAGTGAAGGTTTAGTACCAGTTATGCAGTAGGTAGCCTGATGCAAAGGTGGCGGTGTGGAGAGAGGAGGAAAACCTTGAGATGGACATCGGTCTTTGAGGGCACAAGTTCATGGCGTTGATTATGTGGTATGTGATTTCGGGGAATAGTAGAACTCAAGCAGCTGTAGTTACGTGAATTGAGGGATTTCAGCCAGGCGTCCACCGTGCGAGGGCATGGTATGCTTCTTCGAGGTAGCATGTGGGATCTGGAGGCTTTGAGCGAAGCCACGGTGGGAGGAGATGATGGCTCTGGGGATTTCAAAATCATTGAATAGAGATAGTGAGGCAGTCGAGATTAAGGGGCACGGGGTGCCATAGAGCGCCACCGAATTGAGAGGACTTGGGTGCGGCAGCAATCCTTGGTGGGGAGAAGCGAGATGATCTCCCCAAGGATGGCGTCGGAGAGATCGCTGATCGGTCCACCAAGATTCTCTGAGTTCTGGGATCCGGTGGGGGCGAGGTCGCCCGCTTCTCCCAGCTGCGGGTGCGGGATCTACAACAGCGTCGCCCGCTGGTGGGAGCCTCATCTTCTTGGCGTTTGGGGTCAGCCGACTCCATTTTCCTCGAGGCGTCGCGTCAGCTCAGGTTTAGTGAAATAACGAATGCAGAGCCTAGTTGTAGTCTGACGAAGAAGAAGGGGGCTGGGGGTTTCGTGGGAGTGAGGAAGAAGGGGAGCTGGGGTTTTACTGTAGGGTGAGGTGAGGAATTTGGGGAATGCAGTGGGCGGTGGCGTGAGTGGGTGGGGCGAGGAGGAAGAAGAGCACCAGGTTTTTTTGGGGGGGTGGTGTCTTTGGGTGTGGGTAGCGCCTTTTGAATTGATTTTACTATTTACTAGTGTGGATTGGCTGTTTTGTCTTGGGCCCGGAGAAACAATTACTACTAGTGCAGTGGAGACACTCTACAACTACCGGAAAAACAATTACTACTAGTACAATGGAGACACTCTACCGCTTGGCTCCTCCTAGGTCATTGAAACGTCTCCCTCTCTGAATGCCGTTATACTTTTGTTCACCGACATGCGGGCCATGCAGCCTGTGCAGGCCCAAATGCCATCCACCAAATTAGAAGGCGTGTCAGGCGGAGAAGTCACCCAGTCGTGGCCAGCGGCGATGTGAGCCGTCGTATCACAAAACCCACCTCCCATGAGTCTAAGTTTGTGGATGAAGCAACCATCATTTCACTCTTATGCTGAATCCCTTCTCCCTCACCGTCTTCAAGAAAGGCAACACTTGCATCTACCACTGTTCTTCTCTCCCAACAAAGGGAAGGTAAGCGGATCCGTGATGTTGGTATATTTTTGTTCATAGAAAAAAAAGAACTTTTGCAAAGCAGTAACGATCCTCACTCTCTTTTTGTTTCATTGTCATTGCGATTGTGTTTTCCTTTGGTGGTCTCCTAGTATTTGTCGGTTTCATGATGGACCAAGGAGAACCAGGCAAAGATCTGCCGATATTGGAGGCGGGCAGGAGGCTAATCCCACAGACAGAGAGCTCCAAGAAGATGGAGGCAACCACCGAGCCGACCCAGATCGCTCACGGCCACTCTTGAGATGGTCAACGCCCGTTTGAGGTTCTGACCCCGTGGCACTGAGAGCAGTTTTCCCCTTTGAGGATGTGTCCCCCATTTGAGCTGCCCAAGGTGATTTCCTTCTTTGCCGATCTCGATTGTGGTTTTTCATCTAAGTATGTGGTGATTTTTTAGAAAAGGAAGTATGTGGTGATTAATAATGCAAAATTTTATTAGCTTGATGCCATGCTATACATAATGGTTTAAATAACTTGTGTTTCTTATCTTTGAAAAGTAATTCAGAATTTTTTATTTCAATTAGAGCCTGATGCAAACAAGGTTGTGTGGTTGTGCATGTCACTTTCGCTATGGTAGACGACCTGAATATCGCCTTTGGGGAAAACAAAGTTCTTAGGCTGTTGGATCTGGAAGCCATTTGCGGTTATACCAATGAAGAGGTGTATTCCAGCCTCCTTGTTGTCGAGCGTGTTGTCCGGGGTGTCTTGAAGCACAAAAGTTCAAAGCTACTCCTTCGTTTGTGAGGCATCTTGTTCTTGTCAAGCTTACGCGAGGAAGATGGCGTGGCATGCCTCCACAAACAAGTTTATAGTGGCAAGGCCACAAGGTTGTCTTCATGAAGGTTCACGAGATTGAGCTGCTGCGGGGCGTCCTCGATGATGTTCATGGCAAGGTCCGTCTTGTGTCCAGCCCAAATTAGATCGAGGCATGAAATAGTTGCCCGAGCTAGTGTTTAATAGTAGTTTGGATTGTGTCTAATTATCAAGAACCTTGCATTATCGACCCCTCAGGGGCTAGTACTCTGTTTGAATCCGTCTATGGGAGCTACTTTGCTACTTTTGTGTGCCCGTGAATCATATAAGCAACTATGTATCTTGTTACGATGGTTCATGCAGATTAATTGAGGCCACAATGTAATAAATTCCAAGCGTTCAACGCTAGTCCGGCGCTCATGTGGAACACTCACATTAAACTTCGTCTTCATAAAAATCTTGAAAAGCATAAGTTAAGCAGTTTTATACATCTCAATGATTCATAGAACATAACAAACATATACTAGTTCACAGCAAAAGACAAAGTTGTGAGAAGGTTTACAAATCAGGAAAAAACAAGCAAGGCTTCTTTGAGCAAAGGGCCTCCGGCGAGCTTAAATTTCCTGGAGTTCACTCTGGTTTTTCTTGTTGCCACCATCCGGGGTTAGGTTCTCTCATTCGAGAATAACCAATTATAATTGTGGTCTCTGGAATGCTAAAGCTGAACCATCGATGTCTTGACCAGGTGAAATTCTTGTGCATTCCACTAAATTTAAGCTCGTCCCTGCCGCCAATGGGGAAATAAAGCGTCTGAATCAACCGTTTAGATTCGTTGGTCATTCTACCTTAGTTACTACCAATGTAGGGATACCTTGAAGGCGGGATGTTAGGCAGCGACAACGAGGATAGCCATCTCATTTTTGCAGTTGTACTAAAACTAAGGTGTGTGCTTTTGATTCGCGGATAGAAGCGATACGGAGACAGACATCCTAAGCGATATGGAGACATACATCCCTGTTTGCGCAAATATAAATCTGATTATTTAAGCGATGACGATATTACTACTTTCCCCGTTTCCTCTTAGAACCAAGTCCTAGATTCATGCTACAACTTTCCACTTTCTTCCTGTTTGAACCAACGCTTTGAGTTATTGTATGAACTAGCTTTACTTCTAATAATAGTATAAGTCTAGGTGGCTTTGGAACAGCGGACGGAGTAGAAAAGGATCCACGAAGGGGAAGAAGCTGGGGTAGTAGAGCAAGGCAGGTTTCAAGGAATATATACACGAGGTCGTCGGCATGTGGCAAAAGGCAGGCGTCGGGAGGCGCATCTTGGCCACAATACATGAGGAGGAAGAAGGGGTGGAGGCCCTCCGAGGCAGCGCTCTCTCGGAGAGAATGGCACGGCGCCCGATCGGGGCCTTGCACGGGCAGCCGTTGGTCTCCTCCCTCGCCGCCCGGCGACAGCGTGAGCGATGCACCTACACCCCTGCCCGGTCGAGGTTGTCCGGCGGATTGTGACCAGCCGTGAGCTGAGAGAGAGAGTGTGGCCACCTATGTCTTGCTTAGATCTAGAGCATGAGAGAGTGAGCAGAGGAACCCTAGTAAAGCAAGCGCTAAGGCTCCTGCTTTATATATAGTGGAGTGATTTTGTTGTACCGGCTTCAAAAAATGCGCTCCTATGTGTACCAGCAGTGGGTGTGAGAGAACTAGTGCGTCGTGCACGCTTCTCTTCTGAGTACAATATATACTATGCCCAAAGAGCGTTACGCCAAGAGTAATAATATAAGTGTGTGGCGTGTGAGCTAAAATAAAATGTTGCGCCGTCTTTTGTTTTTAGAAGTTACGAGGGTAGGGTGTGAAGAGCACATATGTGCGTGGCGTCTACTGCGAGATAGGCGATGGGTGCCACGTCTTGAGTCTGCGAGAGGACTCGGGAGAGTCGTGACTCGTGAGGTGCGTGTGCGTGAGAGAGAGAGCGCGTATCAATGCAATGCATGTGTCAGTAAATCATTATCCGACAAGCGTTAGCCACAAGCCTTTTCACGTGAGCGCCGTAAGAACCGTTAGATCGGCATCCAAGCGGTGTCGGTTTGCCATGTCATTTAACAGAACAGCCACTCCTCCTACACAAATCTTCCGGTGAGTGTTAGCAACTGCCGTATGCTCCCTCCGTTCGAAATGCGGTGCATATAGCTTTATTGAAAATTAGAACCTGCGCAAACTTTTACCGAGTTTTCGTGTACCAAATTGCACATGTAGAATACCTGTATATATCATTTCATTCATCTTGAGAGGTAACTATAAAGATGGGTGAGAGTCTACAAAGAAAGACCATCGTATCACCATGACAATTTCAACCATCCTTTAGTGTCGAGGAATATCATAGGAACTCTATATGATATGATTTTTATAGGATTTTTTCCTTTAGAGCCAATTGGTTCATAGGAATAGATTCATATACTCTACATTTCAAAGGAAATAAACATGATATCATTTCTATAGCTTTAGAGCCACTTGGTTCATATGAATGGATTCCTATACTCCCTTAATTTCAAAGGAAAATAAACATTAGCGTATATTCAATAGAAAAGTTCCTATGATATGAACCAAATTACATATCTTTACTAATCCCCCCTCATAGGACTTGAGATACATGTCATCTCTAGATTCAATAGAAAAGTTCCTATGATGTGAACCAAATGACATCTCTTTTCCAATCCCTACTCATAGGAATTGAGATCCTCCATGTCATCTCTTTCCTACAACTTCCATGTATACATCTTCTATTCCTAAATAGATAGTACAACCCACTAGTAGCTTTTTTCCAAAACATGCAACTATGGCACAAGAACTATATAGTGTGCCAATAACTTTGAAAGATGGTTACATTTGGATGAAGCTAACTTGACGAGTGTAGATATGGGCAAATCCGAGCACTCTTGGCCGTTGGATATCATCAACATTCCACCGGATCGCCACATGTACAATTTAGAAGACTCCATGGTTGAACTTAAGCATAATGCACAAACCTCAAAACACAAGCACTTCTCCTTTGTTCTAGAATCTCTGTATCATAATTGATTATTTTTTCTAAATGAATTGCCATTATTTGTTTTTTACTTTATGATTTACAATGCACAACCCATGAATCTTAACATTTTATAAAACTAATTGATTTTGAATGAGATGAACTATAAGAACTAAGCGAACATCTACATCATGCATATATGACTCAAAGCTTTACATGTTATAGTGTGTATTTATTCATAATTTGGTTTGAAATCTCATGCATTCAATACATGTGTACCTTACTAGTTTTGAGTAGAGTAGCAAATTTCATGCGGCCGGGTATATCAAAATCAGGGCCCATGCATCATTGCCTTCGGTCGAACCTACATCCACAATTTTTGTACGTGCTATATCTCCTTTGGTCCCCAGACCCAAAATGCTGCCTCGTTCCGTAAAACCAAGCGGCCCACACATATTTAAAGGCGTCGACTCGAACCCGTTTACTCTGGCGTGGCCCATGCGCGTAGTACTCCTACAAACCCTACCGCGCATTCATCATCGGTTTTCTTCAAGAGGGCGAGGAGAAGCCGATTTGTAGTGGGGCGCTTTAAAAAAAAGGATGCATAGTGGAGACCCCTACCTAGGGTGCCCTAGGTAGCTGCAACACGCATCATTGTTTTCTCTTTTCTTTATGCTCTTGCGCTAGAGTGAAATGATGGTTGCTTCGTCCGTCCGACTTAATCTCGGGAAAGGTGGGGCTTTGTGATTTGACCCCTCATCGCTCATTTTCTACTCTCTGCGGTGCTACATTGAGGTGCCTCCAATTCCAACTGCTGCTCGAACTGTAATTTGGTGCATGTACGTGGAACAAGGCGGTGGATGAGCCACATGTCGCCAAAGGGTCTGTTAAGTGTGTCTCCATTTAGGTGTGCGGATGACCACCTTGAGTTGCTATGCCAACCACGACGAGGAGCAGCCTACCACTTGGTTTTGCTCCTTGGTGAATCCCGACTATATTGATCTAAAAGATCGTCTGAACTACCCTCTCCGTCTCGGTTTTTTATTTGTAGGCACCTCGGTTTATAGGGTTTGCACGTAGTTCTAGGTCATCCATTTGACTAACTAAATATGAGTTACTATGTCACAAAAGTATATCATTGGATTCTTATTGGTTGATATGTGAAGAAACAAGAAACAAAGTAGAAGTTAATGCAGCGCCTTAGTATTTTGGGATTATTTTGTTTTAGTAAGATGACTTACTCACCTAGGCGGAGGGTAGTTGTATTTAAAAGTCGAGGCGGGGCTTTTCTGCCAGTGGTGGGCGAGGCGATTCGCCTAGTCGGTTCAGCCGAGATCACGAGAAGCGAGGGAGTAGGCTGCTACAAGCGTAGGGTTGTGTGATTTGACAACGAGTTCTTGTTGGACAGGTGGGGCCCTGTGATTTGACTTGCCATTATCATTTTAAGCTGCAGGCGCTTCTGACCGGCATGAGTCTCGATTCTGACCACCTCCATCAGGTGCCTCTCCCAATGCTCCACCATGTAGTAGTAGAGTGGCTCTTGCATGAGCCCACTTCTCCACTTTTCCTTGCCTCTCTTTCCTCCACATATGCAAAAATGCCATGTAAAGCGCACTATTGTACTTACTTGCTCCTCACAGGTGCTTAAGCTTGCCACATAGGCATAAATGCGATGTGGCAAGTTAATCAAGAAGAGAGACTAGTTTGGTGACCCAAGGAAGAAAGCGGTGCTAAGCGCGTGTACCTAGGTGAAAAGACAATTTTGAGTCTATAGCTAATTAAATGAAGCAAACTTAGCAACACCATTTCATTGGAAGAGGTCACTCCTTGGCAAATGCAATAAATACTAGTACTCCTGTGTCCCATTATATAAGAACATTTTGACACTATACTAGTGTCAAAAGCGTTCTTATATTATGGGAGACGGAGAAATACAAAAAAAGATAGAGAGGAGTAAAAAAATAAACTTATAGCCAACCTTATAGCCAATCTTGTTGTAGTATGAGTGACTAAGTGATGACTATGTATGACATGCCAACATCGGATAGCCCTAACGCACGTAGTGTTAAATCTCCAAGAAGCGCGAGTGTGCGGCTTAGCTTGACGATAGTGGTAAGGCGCAACCATGATCACGGGCTGCTAGCAGCCTGGATCTGAATCAAGCGGTCACATGCTAAGTTGCTGACAATTTGCGAGAATAACCCTCCGAGGATAGAATATTCACCCATAGGTCTAGAATCACTCCATGCAACCGTTCGATCTCGGATCCAAGGGCTCTCGGAAGCCCGTATCATGGGAGAATGGAAAGCCACTACCTGCCGTTCACCGCAGCTGGCAGTTCGCTCCTACTCGTCCCCTTACGTCCTTTAATACTCGACGGTTCGCTCCTAGTCGTCCGTCCATTCACATTACGGCAGTTCCACTAATCCTAACCTCCTCCCAAATCCATGGCGTCCCAAATCTCCCGATCGTGGCGAGTACAAGGTTAGAACCATCACCGGTGATGAGTTCGGCGTCATCTACACCGTACTTCATGACGGTGAAAGGATGCCTTTCTCGCTTCAGACGCATGTTGAAAACTCACATGATGAGTGGGTCGCTGGGCTAGATGTTGAGTACACCACGATCGTGGGGCGAGAGAAGGATCTAAGGGCGAAGAGAGGAAGAAGCCGCCGTGATCCGGGTTTGCGTACATAACGTTTGCTTGGTCTACCACATATGCCATGCCGGCGTTGAGTGCTAGGATTTTAAGAACTTCCTCGAGGATAAAACAGTCAAATTCGTTCTTGTAGACTTTAAGAACGACAAAGAAGTCCTGCGTCGGATAGGCCTCGTTGTAAGCAACCCCTTGACCTCCAAAAGAATCGTTTGGTGCCCTCTCGTCGACCTTCAATGCTGACCTGGCAGGAGCCATGGTTCATCCTTAAATGCAGTGGCGGAGAAACCTCCATACCGTTTCATCGTCATGCATGGCGGAGGAATGTACTAGATATAGACCACATCGATGCTGCTGCAATGGATGGCTACCTTTGTTTCAATATCTACAAGGGTTGGATGAAGAGCAACAACCAAGTTGGTGGTTCAAGTAAAGAAGTATCGGCCAAGAGGAAGAGGACAAGGGCGAAGTCGAGGGGCGTGGGCGAGGACTCCAGTAAGGTGGCGATGTCGTTGCTCATGGTGGTTCTAAACTTCTAATGCAGTGTCTCGGATTAGTTGATAGTTTAATTTGGTGTGCTTAGTTTAATTTGAGGGGTGTGTTGTGCTGAGCCCTAGCAGAACTATGTTATGTTTCTTCTTGTTACTTTAACTCTTGGTATGTACATACTAGTACTAGTATTTCTTTAATAGAATTTAGCTTTTAATTAAGCACGTACTAGCTTTTTAATAGTACTATATGCATAATTTGGCGGCGCTCTCTATATGTACCACCTTTTTTTAAATTTCAATTTTTGCTCCATGGCGCAATCCATCGACAGTGGAGTACTACTGTACAAAAGTATACATTTTTTACAAGGCCAGTTAAATTCTCAACCTAGAACGACATGCATGCCATGTAGTAAACCGATACGGAGGAAGTATAGTAAAAATGAGGTGATTTTACCGAGCGATCGGCGGGGGAGCATGGCTTGTCATGCGGTCCCACCTGTCATTGTAACATCCCAAATTTCCTATTTGGAATGTTTTACAATTATAGCTAAGCATCTATGCATGTTGTTTGAATTTGAGTGGCATTTGAAGTTTTGGGGTTTTGGAATTTGAATTCAAATTTTGGTAATGGGAATCATTTCAAAACTATGCACGATAAATACTTGAGAAAAAGTATGAGAGAGTAAACATGACACTCCAAAAATATCGGAGGAAAACATTGCCAAAAGTTTGAAATTCAAATTTGAGTTTTATTTGAATTTTGAAAAAATGAATTTTATAAAGTTTGGATTTTGCCTGGAAAAATGTTCAAATGATAGGGAATATTCCTGATCATTTTGATATATATATATCCTATATAAAATATTTATATTTTATATTCTATCTCTATTTTTATTTTTCAAAAAAATTAAATTGGAAAAAGAAAAAAAATACCCGGCGCCGGCCGAAGCAGTAGCCAGCCATTTTGGGCAGCCCATCGCCTTGTGCCCGGCCAGTAGCCTTGACCAGTGGTGAGCGCGGCAAGCCGGCCGACCAACTCCCTCGCCGAACGGTCTTGCGTCGGTTGGCCAAGCCCAGCCCCGCTCCCTCTCTCGGTTGCGGTGGACCCCACCGTCGTCTACCCCCTACGCCCACTGCACGCCAGCGCCCGCTTCATGCAGGATCCAGAGGATCCGGGATTAGCCGAATCTCCTGCCCGCGTTTCCCTCGTCAAGCCGAGGACCCCCTCATCTCCCACCCAGAGCCCGTTTTCCCCCTCGCCCCTCATCGGACCTCTCTCTCTCTCCACGCCCTCGCCGGAGTAGCGAAAACGCCGCCCGCCGCCATTTACCGCCCAGAGCTCGCCCGGTCACCCCGAGCCCCATCGACTCCACCAGACCCACCCCTCGCCCGTCACTTTTCCAGCGGAGCACTCCGCCAGCGCCCCCGACCACCGGACGCCGACACACTACGCCGCCCGCACGCCGCCGCCGTCGATCTCCGATGAAATCACCCGGACCTCTCCCCGCCGTCCGATCTATTTTATCGGCAAATTAGATCTTCCCGAAGAAATAAGTTGAATTAACGGTTTTATTCGGTTCGTTCGGTTTATTTTAGTTAGGTTTTTTTATTTAGATCGGCCCGATTCATTTAAATCCTAGGCCCGTTTAGTTATATTACATGCGAGGCGTTAGTTAGGCCATTAGGCCATTTTCTTTATTTTCGTTTTCTGTTTTAACAGAATAGTTTCAATTTGAAAAATTCATATCTTTTAATCTACTTAATATTTTTAAGTGATTCTTTTTTGTTGGTTTGAAAATTTCTTATAGTTTCTGTAGAAAATATAACTATCTATGTTAAAATTATTTAGAATTGCTTTATTTTAGATTTAGTCAGAATAGTAAATCTGCTATAAAATGAGTTAGGAAAATTATTTTTGGGTGATTCTTTTTGTCCCAACTTTGTTTTGACATTGCCTAACCGTAGATATTAATTTGGGCATTTTAGGTTTAATAAAAAAATAGTTTTAATCAGAATCATGTTATTCCTAATTAATTAACTAGCTCTGTTTTCCTATTGTTCTACTTAGCAAATAAATTTATTTTTAATATGTGATAGATTATTCTAGGTTAGTTTCTGTCACTTTAGAGCTTGGACTTTTATTTATAATAAATAAAACTTTTATTTTATTTTCTTACTAAAATTTGCTTTAGGCCTAATAGGAGTTTTATAATAGCTTTTAAATTGATTCTTTTTGCTCCTAGTTGCTTAATGCATTCCTTTCTGTTAAGTTAACATAAACCCATGCTTAGGTTATGTTAAGAAATTTTTTGTTATATAAAACTATTTTTAGTTGTTGCTTGAAGTAGGAAAACTTTGAGTTGGATTTCTTCGAGTTTTCTTTTGGGCTTTGATTCGTTTGTTTGGTGTGTTACATATTACTATGCTATTGTGTTAAGTGATCATATGCTATATGCTTATTGTGATTATTGTTTGTCTCGGTAGAATTTCCGGTCTGACTTGCTACTCTGAGTCTCTAGCTTACGAGGTTGTCGACCAAGGCAAGTCATTGATCATACTTTCAATACCTATGATTTTTATTGCATTAGAATTATACCTCCCCACCATGCATGCAGTGGTTGAAATTTTGAAGTTATGTTCTTGAGTAGTATCATGTGGTAGGATGAACCAATTCCCCTTGTTACCATGACCGGAATGAAGTAGTTTATCTTGCTATGCTCGTGTAAGCGGGGTTGGTTGAGTGAAATTCATAAGAAAGATGAGAGAGTCAAGATGATGACAACCCCATGAACTTCAAGCTCAAGATGGACTTGAATTCACTCTTTGGGTGGAGGGCGGTTGTGGGCACCTGGAGAACCCGGTGGTTGGCGGGATGCATGGAGAAGTGCCATGACATCTTGCGGAGCTTCACCCAGCCACGAAGAGGCGGATGGATGCCCCATTGACCGGAAGCTTACATGCAGCCGCAAGCCATTATGGGCTCTGGCTTGGTCAACCCTAGTTGTGACTCTGGCTGGGCGGTACTCGAGATGTAGAAGAATGGTAGGATTGGATGGGTACCGGCGGTGGCAGAAGAACTCTTCGGAAGACCTGTTTCATTCATCCGTCTTCAAACACCATGAAGTGCGAAGACTTGAAAGGAGGGAATGATTCTTGCGGGTAAAGTGTACAAACCTCTGCAGAGGGTTTAAACCTAATCGATTAGCCGTGTCCCTGGTTACGGACAACTTGAGCCTCTGGAACTTGGAAGTATTCGGAAATCTCAACACTTAAATTAATAAATTAATTGAGGGGGTGATGACTTAATAATTTGGAAATGAGACATTGGTTGGCGGAACCATCTCAATAACTACCAACAATTTTGTAGTATTTGCAAGCAAGTCCTTTGTAGTAGGAAAAAATTGGCTTTTAGCAAAATGATGAAACTTAGAGCCCCCAGCCAAAATGCATATAGTGTTAGCAATTTTATTATTATTCTCTCTTCATGACTTGCCGGCATATTCAAAATCTTGACCTACGGCTGCAAGCGTCTTATGTTGCGGAGGAGTATTCGATCAGGATTGAGGCTACGATCCGGCGCAGCGATTGCCCTTTGGAGTCGGATGGACTCGCTATTCTTCTCGCTTAGCAGCTTTACTTAGTTTATTTCTCATGAGTTGGCCTTGGCGAATTTATTCTATTGTAATAAAGACTCTATGAGAATCGTGTAATAAATTCAGGTGTGATTGAACTTTGATTATTTCATCAATGTCTTTGTGAGTACCGGCATGATCTTGGGATGAATACAGGACGGAGATTTGACCGATTTTGGGTCAGGTCGCTACTGATCATGATGTACCAAGAAGCGTCTGGCGTGTCCCTCTTGAGGCAGAAGCAATACTAGTGCGTGGTTTGAGATGATGTCGAACGAAGTGTGAAATAATGGTTTGCCGTCCGTTTGGGAAGGTGCGACATTGTGATTTGGCGTCTCATTGCTCATTACTACTCTTGGGCCCGTCACGGGTGGGGTCGCCCCTGCTGATACTGCATTGTTATTTGGTGCTTGACACATCGACCCGGTTGCTATATGTCCCACATGTCGGTGGCAGGAAATCTGAAATTCATGAAAGGAGGCGTCGGTGAGGAGTACTACACGAATTCATGAAAGGGCGACTTAGTTTTGGAAAAATCTGTTTTCACAGATGCGTACCCACTAGGGTTTATAGGGCTCATCGAACAAACATTACGTTTTTCCGTTTGATAAGTCTCAATTCTACTATACTAGTAGTAGTACCATTACATGTTGGATTTAGAGGTCGTTAGATCACCGGCTTGGCGATGTCAGAGAAACTAACCAATGCATGTACAAGTTCATGGAAATTTAGTGGTCATTCATGCATTCATTCTAATTAATGCCTCGGTAAACATAACTTCTTGAGAAAAGCAAGCGTCTGTGCAAACTACAAAATTAATTCGACCACTCACCGTCT
The DNA here is from genome assembly GCA_021605205.1 of Aegilops longissima. Classification (NCBI taxonomy): domain Eukaryota; kingdom Viridiplantae; phylum Streptophyta; class Magnoliopsida; order Poales; family Poaceae; genus Aegilops; species Aegilops longissima. The sequence goes on from JAHIAM010000654.1 coordinate 14,763, forward strand.
ACCTTGGTGGAGAGATTTTGAAATTGAGCCATAAACTAGAAAGGAGGAGTAGTAACTTTTGTCTCGATTACTATTTGTGGCCTTGTATAGATGCAAAATGTATTTTTATAGTGGCCTTGTATAAGTAAATAGAGGAGTACTAACCAAAAGTGCGTAGTAGGGATGAGGGAAGCAGAGGAAGTAGTAAATTTTTCTCCTCATCTTGCGAGCCACCCAGCGTGGGCGAGGAGGCGAGCGTAAAGCGTATAGTAGTAGTAAGCTTCACCTCATCCTGCGAGCCACCCGCCCGTGGGCGGGGAGGCAGCGTGCTAAGCAAGTTTCTCCTTGTTACGTGAGTTGTGGGACACATAAAAGTACTCGGTGTATAGAGCCTTGCCTCTAAGGTAGGCCCCACATGGTTTGCCTCTTTTTTAATTTAACATAATCGTCAAATCATAATTTTTTGTTCACCCGTGGTAGGCGATACTCCCTCCACCAAGCTGGACAACATTACACGTGCCAAATTACCACGTGGGCTGCCTTTTTCATCTGAAATAGGCTCCACCGTGTACCCAGCGGGTGTGGTTGGAAAAGAGGCAGAATGCGTGCGCCCGTGCGTGCACCTCTTCTCTTCGTGCACCCCCACCTACGTGGGTTTGTGTGAGAGATACAAACCCTAGACATAATCGCCGTCCATCCCCATGCCACCTTGATCAGACCACAGTCACCTCCACGGCACCACGCCCCTCCTCCTCACCTTATCTCTCATATTTCTCCCTCCATTTTTATATACAAGGGGCCACTATCAAAATTACAATTTGCAGATATACAAGGCCACTAATACTAATCGATGCAATATTAATGGTGTTTGCCTCGTGATACTACTACCTCCGTTTCAGTTTACAAGTCCTCTGGCGTACACCTAGGTTGTCAATTTTATCACCCTAATATAAACTATATAACACAAAAATTATACATTTTGAAAGTAGAAACTCCGAGGTTTATGTTGGTATATTTTTGTAGTATATGATTTGTATTAGGTTGGTCAAATGCAAGCGACCTAAAGATTGTCATCGCCCTATAAACGAGAGAGAGTAGTAACAAAGAAGACATTAATTATCCCTTGCATGCATCGGGGAGTTGTAAGAAATGCATCTTGATGTTCCGTGCAATGCGGGCATCTTACTAGTCCATGAAAACAACACATGGCAAAATTCCACGACGAGCGAGGATTTGAATCTGTTGGGAGGGGCTGTTTGGATCTTGCCGGGGTAGCCAAAATATTGGCGATCCTTTTGTCCTCCGGTGCCTTTGCCACCCGATGAGCGAGAATGGCTCGGGTGCTCATGCTGTCATGCATACTCCGTAGCGCGCATACGTTGAGCGAGCTTCGCCATGAGTTGTGTTTTTGTTCCTAGCGCCGCCCGAGCGCCCATGGTGACCGGCGACCCGCAAATTCGCCATCCAACCATAGCCGCACACATTATGACAACTCAACCAGCCGGACGAAATTCACGCAAACACGTGAACAAACTGATATTTCATATAAACAACGATTAAATCATATAAAATACGGATTTTCACACAAACATGGCGGATTTCATTACATTCAAATGAACTACAGCGGTGCTAGTTCTGCACACCACAGGTATATAATACCTGGCCTAAATAATCGCCCTTGATCGATTTGTGTTCCTCATGTCCGTGACACGATCACGGACTGCGGGAGCCAGTATATGCTTCAGCAAGAGACGGCTCGCTTCCCCGCCCAGCTGATATCATTGGCTGGTGCGAAGATGATGGTGGCGGCACGGTTCGAGTTCATCACGGCCACTACGCCGCCATGGCGGCCGCGGGCTCGAGTTCATCCTAATATTCCCTCTTCCATGGTGCCCATGCGGGCGTGAAGGTCCTGCAACAAAGAGATCCGACAAGACACACTGCTGTATGCGCCGATGTCGCCTCATGATGGCCTTCATAGGACTAGCGGCGGTGGCCTCGTGTTCTTACTTATCCTTGATGATGGGCGGGCCGCGGGCGTTGGCCACCGACTTCGTCGCTCTCCGCGCACCCGGCCTGTCGCTGCTTGCATGAGCGCGACCGCGGCATGGGTGTCTCGGAGCACGAAGCGGGAGAGCAGCGATGCAAGGCGGCGTGGGCAGCAACAACGGCGCCCGTCGCTGCTCCTCGTCGAGCTGGCTGGGCGGCGAGTTCTTGAACAGCAGCGGCTTGGGTAACAAGCGGCTCCGTCGGCGAGGGAGGAGGTGGATCGGCGTGACTGCATAGCTTCGTATCCGGCGAGCTACCCAACCCCGCTTGGATCGCGGAATAACTACTCTTCGTAAGCCATTGTAGAGTGGACAAAATGGTGGAGGAGATAGGGGATGGGCGGAGGTGTGCGATTCTTGGCGGCATTTGGCCTCGTTTAAATAGGAGATTAAATAGGCGGTGAGCAGGAGGGCTTCGGCGGTGTTGCGTTACGCCCGGCCCGGTCATGAGCAGACGTGTGTCGAGTGGGTTTCTCGACTTCCATACAGGCGGGTTTCATGGGCGTTTGAATGCGGCGCGGGCGTGTTCATCGGGCGTGCCGCGAGTGGCGCCCTCGACTCGACCTAGGACACGCGCCGTTCTTCCAACGGCGTGTGGGCTCTTTGGGTGCATGGCCTGCATGTCGGTGACCCATCTTGAGCAGCGCTGGCGAGAGGAACCTTTGGTGGGCAGCGGCGGTCGAAGCGGGCATTTCATAAACCTATGATTGTTCATTGAGTGTGGCGTCATATTTTTCATGTAGTTAAGCCTACTATGTTGATAGCCCGTTCGTCGTTGTGATTCATGAAGACCGATGCAAACATCAATGTTACGCTTATCACAGATAAGATTGATAAATACCGTAACAATCCATGTCCTTAACAAAGGTGCATGCACGTATAGGTTGGCGTGCGTATTAAATGCGTGTCTGTGTGCATGCGAGGCGTCATGAGTGTTGCGTGTGTGCAACGAGTGCGTTTAGTGTTGCATGCATGGGTGCGTGCGTGCGTGTGTTTGTGAGTGCATGTATGCGTGTATGCATGTTGCGCGCCCGACATGCGTGCGTGTGTGCGTTATGTGTGCGTGTCGGTGTTTGCGCCTACATGCGTGCGTGTCTTCGCGTGCGTGCATGTGTACATGCGGGGTGAGGCTACGTCGGTCGGTACGACTTTTTCATCTACATGATCTTGAGATTTTCTGAAGTCACCATAGGTGCCTCGTGGTCGAGTGGGCGTCTCCTCCCACTGAGCGTACATTGCGGAAAATACTGAAATTAACACAAGATAAATCGAGCACGGGACTTTAACCTTGGTGGGATCGAGAAACCACTGTCCTCTAACCTTCCAACAACATGTTGGTTAGCATGACAAAATGTATGAGGTGACCGTGATGAGCTTATTACGAAGTCCGGTGACCATATCGTGATTTGCTTCAAATACAATGACCGTAAGTGTCATCAACAAAATCTGAACCGCATCAAATGCAAAGTCCGTCGGTGTCATCAACAAAATATGGAGCGTATCGTGAGCTGAATCTTGTTGTACTATTGTATATGCTTATTTTCTTAGTGGCCGATTGCGTGTGTGGTGTGGTGGGTACATCATTTCTAGTTGTGGTGAGTCAACACGAAGACTCATGGGTCGGTTCCATCCTGCGCCACATATAGGTTGGACGGAGACGTGTTATACGGAGACCCATGTGGAGGACTTGGCATACAACACGAAGCTACCAGTGTCACGGAGGACTCTATCCCCACTGGCGATAAGTCGACTATATATGATTTGTAACCCTAGGCCCTTAGTATGTTATACAAGCTTGGGGCTAGTTAAGTACCGATAGTATACACACGCACAATGCACTGGTATTCACGTGTACTTTGTACACCCTATCACTAATATCATTACCAGGAGTAGGCTCTTTCTTCAAGCTGCAAAGGTCCGATCCTAACTAGGGTAAAACTTTGCCTGTATTACCATCCATCCTAACAGCCAGGGATATCCTACGAATGATATGATGAAATCATATCTGCCAACTACTATTAGAGAGGTGTGTGCCGGGGGGCAATGTGTGCGAGAGGCCTAAAGATAATGTGCGTGCGGAGAGGCAGAGGCACATATATGTGCGTATAGAGGCTAGTAGAGACCGTGCATGTGTATATATGCATGTGAGAGAAATAGTGTTTTCCAAGCTGAGATTAGTGAAAAGTGGTACATAGTAGTGGAAAGAGAGAGAGAGAAAGCAGAGAGAGCATGTCGTGAGACACCCCGATACCACGAGAGAGAATGTGAGCATGTGTGAAAGAGAAATGCCGATGCATATAAAGTGTGTGCACTTATCGTTAGATAGAGAGATATATAGCGCGTTTGTGAGAGCAGGCGAGGCAGAGTGCATCTACGTGTAAAAAGCGGTTCTCGCATTAAATTAAAATATAAATGGCATTATTATTTTGGATGAGATCATGAATTTTGCAAAATTGCGTATGAATGAAAATCGGTCTATCGAGACACCCATACTCTATTGAATTCTAGCATGTGCATGTGTTTATTTCATATTATCGATCCATAGAGTGAGAGCGGTTTGAAATACAGGCAATGGATGCTTATATAAACATTAATTAGTGCACTCCATGTTGTTAGTGTGAAGCACTTTATACATTCGTCACTTGCATGGATACATTCCAAATTGCTAGCTATGAAATAAAATACATGTCGAATTCAACATAAAGGGGGTTTCGAAGATTCGAATTCATATGAAGTGCATTCATCTATTTGAACCTGAGATAATGGCATTTGTAAATCAGATGTAAAAGGGGGCATCAATCTTTGTTGTGAGTTTGAACATGCTATATATATATTCATACGCATATCTAACTTTTTTTTGCAACCAAGGAGATTATATGGAACCATGCATGAACTGAGGTAAGTTGCATATTTTTTAATATATACTGCGTGTACAATGTATATTAAAATGTACCCCTCCATTCCAAAATAATCGTAGCTTTAGGATTTTCAAGAGTAAAGATTTGTGAAGTTTGACAAATCCTGAAAGTTCAATTCAAGAGAACCAAAAGCGTTAATGTACGCTCCCAAATATTGAGCAAGCGTAAAATAGGCCTCTGGTCACGAAAACCCTTGAGGCTAATGTTTTGGTGGTAGGAAATTCTGTCGACTCTGGCCCGTGTAGCCTATCGGCCCGATGTCCAAGGTCTAAACAGGGGTAGGTTTGTAACTTCACCAAGGCGCCAGATCTCAACCGCCTCGAGAAGCATTCATCGCCATGGGCGCCCTAAACACCATGCGCTCGGCGAAATATATCCATACATTTGGGACACACGAGATGTGTCCTACCCCAACCCATAATATGTCCGAAATTTTAGATGGGGCAAAGTATGTAACTTTCCCCAAATTTTAAACAAGTCGTCTCAAACGAAACATTGTTCCCCCTTAGTTCCCGCCTCCCTCCGTTTCCCCATTCATACTCCATGGGTGCAACGCCCTCTCCACCACCACGAAACCTCGGCCTCCTCAGTCCTCCACCCCATAGCGGCCAATCCACGCCCTCCTCCATCCATCAGGGAGCGGTACCCGACATCGTCGTCCAGCATGTCACTGCCATAGCGCCCTCAAGGATTTAGCGGTGAGCCGGCGAGCTGCCTCCACGGCCTTGGCCAGGCGTGCGCCGTGCAGAACCCTCCGACCACGCCGTCCTGCGCCTCCACTGCGGCTCCCTTTGTCATAACCGTCCACCGCTTGCGGAGCTGTTCCCCCTAAATCGCGTTCGCCGCCTCGGATCTGCTTCCCCTTGCCGACAGACAACCACCGCACCACACTCAACAACTTGGCCATGGGTTCGTCCAAGGCTGCCGTCCTCCACAACTTCGGTTTCCGTGAACAACAAGATCGTCGGAAAAAGCGAGAGAAGGAACCTACACCCTTGCCGAGAAAGAGGTACTCCTGTTCCCTTATTAGGTACAAATCTTCGTCTCCGCTCACCGTATTCATCCCACGAAAGAAACTAGTTGGCGCTTCTTCTGCATCTTCTTCGTGATACTAAATGCACAGGTTTCCTCCTTTTACTATTTCACCTTTGCTAGAAATTCGGTAGCCGCCTGGATTTCAATTGAAGTCGGTCGAACCGCAATTAAAAAAGCGGCACCCGCTTAAGTAGCGGAGCACCTAGTCCGCTGTTCCCAGGAAGCGGCGCGTCGGTGTCTATCATAGGGGTGTGGGGCGCGAGGCTGCTGCGCCCGATCTGGAGGTCGGCGGGGCTTGAATGGTTGGCCGAAGTGCCAAGCACGTGCGGTGCGGTGAGGTCGAGGCGAAGGCGGGGAGAATCTTGGGCGGTGGTGGCTGGCGTTCGAGGAAGATCGTCAACCTTGGTGGTGGAGGTAGATGAAGCGATCTGCCGTTCTTTGTATATCGGACGGTGCATAGAAAATGGGTGACCTATTTGCTTTCGATCGACTATTATTTTCATAGAATCCTGTAGTAATTGAGTGTGCCATGCATGTTGTAGAGCCATCATATGTCTCCGTCATTTATTTCTCACCGACACTGCTATCTGCTACCTTTACCTTTGCACTAATTGTGCACACTCTTCACCCATACTCACACTATTGTTTTCTTATGCATGGGTATTTCAGACTACTACGCGGTGTTGATGAATCGAAAAAGAAAAAGCAGAAATCGCTCGGTGTAATTGAAGATAAGCACTAAGCATTTCAGATGCTCTAATGGAGTGCGATGTCGTGATTGGAGGACGATGGCGTAGCTCTGCGATTGATGATCTCAATTGCCACACACAACCATCCAGGTGCTTGCTTTAACTTGGCGCTGTCAAATGTGGTTGCATGTTGCATATGGTGTCTAGCTTGTATTGCTTCCAATTTGGTTAAATTGCATCACTTACTTTACACATTATACCTTTGATAGTGACATCCCTTCTGTTTTGATACATACTACATATGTCTATTAACCATGTTAGTACATCAAACTAATGCTCTTTTGTATCCCTCGTCAATCACATATGATGAGGCAGTCACCGGGTGGAGTTCTTGTGAGGCAGCCCTACTCGTTTAAAGAGTGCGGTGTCATCCTCCCACATGATTCTCAAGAAACAGCAAGGCTAAATGAAGATAGTCAAGCGTAGCTCTCTAGTTGATCACATAATT
>JAHIAM010000655.1:0-61198 GCA_021605205.1 Aegilops longissima
GAGACACGATCCAATCGTCCTTGAGATAATGTGTCGGACTCCAACAACGCAGGCTGAATCTGAGGCCCATACGCACGGCCTCCGGATGGCGATCTCCATGGGCATTAAGCGCCTAGAGGTGCGCGAGGATTCGAACCTCGCGATATCTCAAATAGCGAGACTTTGATGCCAAAGATCCGAAAATGGCAGCGTACCGCAATGTGGTCCTAAAAATGTCAACCGCAGTTGAAGGGCTCGAATTTCATCATATAGCACAGGATAACAACCAGTGGCGGACGTATTACGCGCCGGTGCAAAATGCGATGCCGTCCGTAACATCTCCACAGAGCGGCTGTTCAAGCCATCCAGTACTATGGGAAGGAATGCAGGAAATAACAATCCGGACCCAACGCCTTGCTGACACCAAACACTCGACACAATCGGAGGCTCTGCCACGAGATAACACCCTCCGCCCGCGAAATAATGGCAGTTATAAGCCCCATGGGCCAGAACCATTCCTAGCCTACCTAACTGAGCAGGAACTCCCGAAGACCAAAATGAGGCTACATTGCATAGTCTGGCGATCCAAAGCCTATAAAGTCCATGAGGAGAGCTCTATAAGAAAAGCACAATAGGAGTCCTTCAAAGGTTTATCTCCGAAGGAAGGCGAAACCTCTGGCTGAAATTCATGCGGATTGGGTGGGCACCACGCCGCAGCCAGGCCCTTGCAAACAAGGCCTTCCGTACAAGATTTTATTGGCCGGCAGCCCGAGGCAGAATCATGAGATTTAGTCCAACGATCGTCGGTTGCCAGCTTTTTGCTAACCAAAGCCACATGCCACCCACCGCCCTCAAACTATACCCATCACTGGCCGTTCGCGGTGCAGGGGCTTGACATGGTTGGACCCCTTAAGGAGGAACCACAAGCAAAAACACCTATTGGTCATGGTGGATAAATTCACCAAATGGATGAGGCCAAACACTGTTAAAGCGGCGAATCCGGGCGGTGATAGACTTCATATCGGGGTAGTGCACCGTTCACGGCGTCCCCCGGTATCATCGCGATGACGGCACCAACTTCACGGCCGATGAGGTCAAATTATGGTGCAAAAACATGGGCATCAAGCTCGATTCGCCTCGGTCTATCACCCTCAAACCAGCGGTCCAGTTGAAGCGAAACAAGCGGTCTAATCATGGCGGCATTAAACCCAGACTAGTGCGGTCCCTCAAGGAATCTAACACGCCTTTGGGTTGAGGCTCGACTCCGTACTCATGGGCTATGAACCATGCGAATCGTACTACGGATTCACACCATTTTTTATGGTGTATGGCGCGAGCAGTCTTGCCTGTGACATAATGCATGACTCACCTCGCGTGCGCATGTATGAAGAAAGAAGCGAGCTCGATCGGCGGGACAGTTGGGCGCATTGGAGGAGGAGCGGCGTGGCAAAAGCTTCGTTCCGCATTTTATCAACAGCAGGCTCGAAGATATCAAAGCGAGGAAATGCAGGCCAAAGCTTACAGCGTTGGCGAACTAGTTCTCGCCTGCGGACAAGAAAAGGACAAACTCAAGCCCAAATGGGAAGGTCCCTTCATCATCGACCAGGTCGACGGTGAACATACCGTCTGCAAGCGCATCGGACAACCGACTCGAGCGAACCCATGGAGCGCAGCCCGTCTATGAAGATTCTATGCCTAAGCGCCGGACTCCGAGTTCGTCTCCTTCCTCCATCCACATTTTCTATTTTTGCTGTCTTTTATTTCTCTCCTTCCTCCTCCTTCTTCTTGAAGCCTTTAGAGGCTCGTTTGGGCTTTGTTTCGCACATACTTGGCCTTGCTGTCCGTGCTCATTATACAGGGGCTTCTTTATGAAGCTTATTTATCTGAGCTTTATGCCCAACACATGTGTCAAACTTCCGCATGTACCTTTTACTCACCATTATATGCATCGATATGACTTAAGTTTTGGCCAAGCTGGCTGGCTCCTGTGCTTACCCCTACGTTCCCGATTGTTCGGCTAGGTGGTAAAGGAGCACCTCTGCGATTATTCTTGCGGGTCAGCGGATGTGTACCTCGGTGGGTGAAGCCGAAAGCTAAGCGTTCTTAAGGGAATATTAGTTCGGTGAACTGAAAGATGATTTTTAACTATTTATCCATCTGCCCCAGGATGATTTTCTGCTTTTTAGCAGTTTGGACATACACTTTAGGGCATGCCTCCCGAGAAAGAACCCATAGCGGAACTATTCTCCACGGAATATGTTTCTTACTATCCGTGTAATATAACATAACTAGTTTGGCACTTATACGTCTGACAATAATGACCCCTCGCCTTGTCTCCATGCATGCCCGGTTCTTACATAACGCGAGGTATTCGGACACACTCCGGACTATTGGGTCCAGAGTCGAAGTGAAAAGGTCCGCTATGACAAACAATCTACAATCCGGCTAGAAGACATTTTCATGTCATATTCAATTACATAGTCAACTCGACTAATTGTATTCCTCCTCAATGCCATCTAATAGGCTATCTAATTTACAATCTTCTTTGGGAATACTTGGCGGCTAATTCTACTTGGCGTACACTAAACAGAGGATCTCCTTCCCATCAGGCCCCATAGGTCCGACCTCGGCCATGTGGTTTGGGTCAGCAACCGTGTGCAGCGTCTTTACCATGGCCCGAGCCTCCTGGCGCCTTGATGACATGCCGATATCTTCCATAGTCGGAGCGCCGCCGTGCTCCTTGCAGCCGCTGCCAGCTCCCCAATGCCTTGGTAGGGAGATAGATGGCCACAAGGCCTGGCGCCTTTCATCACTGCCGAACTTCGTTAGATGCGGTATGCGAGATTCGGGAAGAAGATCACCCGAAGAACTGGGCATCTCCTCCTCGGGGCGACCTATGAGCAAACCTACATACATGTTTATGTTGGTCGCCTTCCTCGCGAACTCTTTCAAAGTTCGTTCAAGCACTTCTTGAAAATGCCGCGGCGAAGCCGTCGATTCTCCTTCTGGTCGGACAAGCTGAGCACGAACATCCTTTAATTCCTCACCCGGTTGGGTGTTGGCATCTTGGAGGTTATTTTTCTCTGCCGCACCTCGTAAGCACGCTCTACGCTGACCATTAGCTGGGCGAGGCTGTTGCTTGTCGGATCCATCCGGCTATCTGCAATGTTAATATCAGATTTATGCACACGCCGCACTGCCGAAACTACTTCTACTTTGAAGGGCATATATTACGGAGGAGTCTTCATGGCTTCCCAGTCGTGCGACGATCTTGACCTCAAGTTGGGCCTTGCACTCTTCAAGCTCACAGGACAAGCGGGTATTCTTTTGGTAGAATGTGCATTCAAATGATCCTTAAATCAGTTATCCTAACTATTTTAAGTCTCGGAGACTCTTGGCATATATAACTGTCAAAATTCCTTACCGTATGTCTTTCACATCTGCTCAAGTGGCTCTGCTAGGCCATCTTGGCTGACGCGGAGTGCGCTTCTCTGAACTAAAGGCGTCAACGCCTCTTGGAAACTCATCGTCACGTAGAATAGTCCGTGGCGCCTTTGATTCATGGCGCTCTCCACCTCCGATTTGGTGGCGGACAGTCTATCGGCATCCTCCGTTGGAGGAGCATCGGCCTACGCCTTGTGTTTGTACCCCCTTCGGACTCGGCTTTTGAGCCTGGTTGGCGAAGGTCAAATTAACAACTTCTCGGACTCGGTCCGGCGTCACGCTTTTTCCTGAAAAAAACCAGGAGTGTTAGTGTGCCTCCGGAACCTCTCCTTAAAACACGATGGCAAATCATACCGTTGCAGCGGCGTCTCGAGTCGTGCCGCACTTCTTTTCCGCCCTCTTGGGCGAGCTGCCTTGTTGGGCGGCGCGGCGAGCTCGGCTTCCGTTCGAAGGCACCCCTTTCAAACACCATCAAATCACGTGGTGATTAGGAGTAAAACGGGTGGGTCATGGTATCCGAACCGGTCACGGTTACACAGGAGGCTGGAAATAATCCGGGGCGGTCGGCCGTGATGCAGCAAAAGCATTATCGATGCTAAGTTGGTGGAACACCCGTCGATCAACTCCACCTTTATATCGGGTCCTCTTGGAGGCGGATCGAGGACACGTTCCGGATCCTCGGGTTGTGAGAAGCGGGCTGTGTATCTTCTCCACGGCGGCGCGAGTTCTGCGTAATGAAACCATGAAATGAGATATTTAACCACGGGAACATGGATCGGACAGGCCACAAAGATGTTTGCTTACCCAACCGAGGATTATTGAAGAAAACCCGCTCGATGGTAGCGGAGAAAATCCTCCTCCTCCCCTTTATACATGGCGGACAAGGTCTTCACCGATTCGATGACCGATCCGGCGCTGCGGCCATGGCGGGTGGCATCGTCCTCCCGTTGAAGTACCACATGTGGTGGCCCCTATATTGGGCGGCTGCCCTCATAATCACGGATTGCCATGACTCAATCATGGTCAATCCAGCATGAGCTAGTAATCTTATTCGGCTCATCAAGTAAAGGGCGTCGGTCATTTCCCTGCAGGACTCATGAGCGCCAGCTCGGCGCTTCTTGAGGCGTTGCTAAACTCCGGAAGCCGATCCGAACAGATCCGGCAGCGGGGCGTCCTCCATGTAAAACCATTCCGAAGGCCAGTCTTGGACGCCTTCTTCGGGGTTCGGATAGATATCCGGTCCGGCGATGTGTCATAGTTCGGCTCCGCCCACTTGATATATTGACCCCTCATGAGCAGGGTACAAGGTAGAATAATCTCTTGACAGCGCAAAATGAGCCTCGGCCCAAGAACAGTTCACAAGGCCCACGAAGCCCGCGATGTGCAAAATAGAGGAAGCGTAAGGTGGTGCAAGCTGGAGGCGTAGAACTCCAGAGCCCTCGGAGAAAGCGGATGAATTGGAAATCCGAGTCCTCTTACTAGATAAGATACAAAGCATACCGCTCTCCTTTAGAGGGACCGGGGACACTCTCCGCTTGCTTTCCGCCTTTGTAGGTGGCAAGTCCGGCTCGAACCAGAACCAAGAAGGTCGGGAAGAAATCCCTTGGTTTTGGAGTGTCACTAGCTCGCTATCTTGAGATTGAGCATCTCTCCCAATTTCCAGTGAAATTTGGGGCCTTGAAGGAGGCAGCGTCATTGTCCATGATGGAATGGATTTTTGTCGAGCGCTCGATGATAAGCTGCGGAGGGTTAGTGTGACTCGATCTAGATCCTCGTCCCTTTTATATTGGCTCATTTAGCAGCTAGGGGATAAGTGTAAAAATACCTGTCTTTTCGCATTCATTCAAACACGTGGAAGATGGCCATTATTGAGCGTGGAAGCCAAGGCGCAGCATTTATCGAAGCCGGACACTATTCGACAAGTATATGGAATTTGGAGAAGAACCCGCCTCGCAATGCGAAGACAATCTCTGCGCGGACTCATCGCCATTGGAGCCTGGTCAAGGGAGCTCTTGAGGAGTCTGGATTAGGGGGTGTCAGGATAGCGAACTATCACCGTTGGCGGACTCCTGGACTATGAAGATACAAGATTGAAGACTTCGTCCCGTGTAATGGGATGGGACTTTCCTTGGCGTGGAAGGCAAGCTTGGCGATCTGGATATGTAGATCTCCTACCATTGTAACCGATTCTGTGTAACCTAACCCTATCTGGTGTCTATATAAACCGGAGGGTTTTAGTGCTGGGACGAGACAACAATCATACCATAGGCTAGCTTTTAGGGTTTAGCCTCTACGATCTCGTGGTAGATCTACTCTTGTACTACCCATATCATCAATATTAATCAAGCGGGAGTAAGTTATTACCTCCATCGAGAGGGCCCGAACTTTGGGTAAAACATCGTGTCCCTTGTCTCTGTTACCATCCGCCTAGGCGCGCAGTTCGGGACCCCCTACCGAGATCCATGGGTTTGACACGATAATGACCCTACCCTCCTTCTACGCTGGTCTTGGTGCTTGTTGCTTGCAGGCGGTAACCCTTGCACGATGCCTTGGCATGCTTGCCTCCTTTGCCAAAGGAAATGAGGGACACTACTTCTGGCGGCTGGCGCCCTTTGTTCTCGTCGTCATGGCTTGCGTCCGGGGCACCTGCCTTGATCTCTCCGCCTCCTCGTGAGACTTCATGACGAGGCTACTCTGAGAAGGTTCGTGTCGTCCGCCACGAGGCTTGGCCCCTCGCGGGTCTTGAGCTTGGTGATGAGGCTGGGCGCGCCCCCACTTGAGCCCGCCCGCGGGCGAGCGAACAAGTGCAGGGACCCCAGTTCCCAGAACACCGTGATAACCCCGGCCCAAAGCGCGCCGGACTTGGCTTGAGAGAAGCAAAGAGGCAAGTCACGAAAGCCGCGAGCCCCAATGCCTGCGGCCTTGGGTGCCGCATGGCGATTGATTGGTCGTGGGCGTCTCCGCTTCCCCATGATGCCTCATTACACGCCCGGCTAAGCGGACCCGGGGTTGGACACAACCATTCCCCTGTCACCGTCCGCGCACTCCCGACCCTTCCTTCTTCCTCTGGCTCCAACTTCCGCTCTTGATACAACTCAGACTCTCACCCTTCCTGTCGCCATGGCGCCAACAAAGAAAAAAGGTGAAAAGCCAGCCGCCGTCCGCTTCGCCTCGGTGATGGCCCCCGCCGTCGTCGATCTATCATACTCAACCCCGAGGCCTTGGGCAAGGTCCGCTCTACTCTTGCCACCATCTTCAGCGAGTGCGGCGGGACCACGGCATGGCCTGCGTCCCATGCCTCCTTGACGGGATTATCACGAGAGGTCGGTTCTTGCTGCGATGCCACAGTGGCGAGTCACAGTTCCCCCTTTTCCGCTTTCTTCAATGCGGTGCTCTCCCCTACTCGGATCCACGTGATGCATCTCGGGCGAGTCCATTACCCTCCTAGCTGTCTTCGCCTTTATGCAGTGAGGCAATGGTGGGCATCCCTCCTTCCGTTGCCTGTTGCGTCACTTCTTCTCTTTGCGTCTGAGTGACCCTACTCAATGCTCGGGGTGTGTGAGCTTCCTTGCGGTGCCAGAGACGGCTGCTTTGGGGATCGATTTCGGACTCCCTCCCCCTGAGGCCAAGTTCAGAGAGTGGTGGTTGTATGTGGACGTCGTGGTGCAGCCCTGCTCTCGCATCCTACCTTGCTGTTTAACTCAGGCTGGGAGTCCGAGATGCTCGCGGACACCAGGCTTGCATTCGTTTAAGCGCCCGCTTCGAGCTTGCAGGCGCGCTCAACATGATGGCGCCCAAAGGTGGTGAAGTGAGTTACACTAGTGTCGCATTGCTCCTCTCGGCGCCACTCTCATCGGATGTGGGACTTTGCAGGCGCCAAGACCGCATGCACGACTCAGAGGGACTGGCGCTGAGAGTCTTTGAGGGCGGTTGTCGGTGTCAAAACCAGCGCGGATCTCGAGTAGGGGGTCCCGGAACTGTGCGTCTAGGCCGGATGGTAACATGAGACAAGGGACACGATGTTTTACGAGTTGGGCCCTCTCGATGGAGGTAAAACCCTACTCCTGCTTGATTAATATTGATGATATGGGTAGTACAAGTGGATCTACCATGAGATCGAGAGAGGCTAAACCCTAGAAGCTAGCCTATGGTATGATTGTTGTTCGTCCTCTGGACTAAAACCCTCCGGTTTATATAGACACGGATAGGGTTAGGGTTACCTGAGTTGGTTACAATGGTAGGAGATCTACATATCCGTATCGTAAGCTTGCCTTCCATCGAGGAAAGTCCCATCCGGGACACGGGGCGAAGTCTTCAATCTTGTATCTTCATAGTCCGAGTCCGGCCAGCGGTGATAGTTCGGCTATCCGGACACCCCTAATCGAGGACTCCCTCGGTAGCCACAAGACCAGGCTTCAATGACGGCAGTCCGGTGCGCATTTGTCTTCGGCATTGCAAGGAGGGTTCCTCCTGCGAATACTTCATAGAAGATTTTGAACACAAGGATAGTGTCCGGCTGCATAAAACAAGTTCCACATACCACCTAGTAGAGAATAACCTTTGCACGGATCTGCTTGGCGTATTCAGCGGCGTGACATCACACCTGCAGCCCGGGCCTTTATACGAATCGTTTTACTGTTCCACCTCAGCCTTGCGTTTAAGCGGCGGTTTCCTTGCACGTCTTATCAGGCGGAGATTGTGCCCCCTTTATTACAGGATCCTCATCAATGCAGGCGTGGGTAACCCGATCGTGCCGTTAGCACGCCTCCTCCATTGAAGCGAGGTCCCGAGCGGTCCGCAGGGAGGGCTCTTGGTATTCAACCTCTTTATACTTGAGACCAAGGCCGCTCCTTTCTTTCAATCTCAATCGAATCCGCCCCTCGCCTCGAGTTCCAACACCCAAAGCTCCAGTTTAGGCGCCGGACCTTCAGCGATGTCCGGCTCAACCCTACTTACGGCGGTGGATGTCTTCCTCCGTCCGCGGAAGAAGATGTGCTAAATCGAGAGATGCCGGAGTATCTAACCGGCGAAATTCGCATAGGCTACCTGCCCAAAGGCAAGGTTATTCCCCACTCGAGCCTGGTGAGAGTGTGGTATTAGTGTCTCACTTCCTTGAGGGTTTAGGCTTCCAGCCGGACCCCTTTGTGAGGGCTCATGTTTTTATTATGGGCTGGATTTCCATGACTTGGATCGGAGTCCATCCTCCATCTATCTCGTCGTTCATTGTCGTATGTTAAGCCTTCCTCCGCGTTACCCTCACTTGATTGTGGCTCAAGACCTTCAAAGTGGAGCCGAAGATGATCAAGGGGCATCGAGCGAAGATCTTGAGAGGGGCTGTTATAAGCAAAATCACAGACGCTCCATGGCCGAGGGCTCTTTTTCAAGAGGGAGCTCAATTTATGGCAACATGAGTGGTTTTTATATCACCGCTCCCAAGGGCACCGAATGGGGCGGTGCCACCTGCCTACGCTGGGTCCTCCTTTGCGTGAGGCGTCATGGGTCAATAAAAGGGCTCGACTAGGGACCATCCAAGGATGTCTACCTACATTGCGGGCGTATTCGAGACCTCCGAGAGAAGGCGAGATCAATCTGGTCGTTATTAGCGCAGGTCATGCTGATTAAATGCGTACCTTGCCCTGCAAGCGTCGCCCCCCCTCACTTTGTGGGAGTTTAATCCGGAGGGACCACGAGCTCTCCAACATTTTATGGGCGTGCGCCCGTGGAGAATCTGCCAACTGTTCTTGGGATCACAAGCAATATAATAGGACTTAACCGAGGGCGCAGAGTGCGAGGCTACAATGCTTGGGATACTCAAGTAAGTAGTCCTGTGACACGGACATGATATCCATATATTTATCATAAACTTGCCCTTAAAAGATGTCCTTTAAGCGGTGGATAGCAAAAGCAAAACTGATCGGTGTCGGCCCCTCCACGAGACCACGCGGATCTTGTATTAACCAAGATGCTAGAGGTTGTGCCCTTTGAAGAAGCGAAGGGGAATAAAGGAACTACTACCTCAAGTGAAGGAGCTATCAAGAAAGGGGATCGAAATCGCTCCCTCCAAGGGAAAGGACGCTTACGAAGATCAGGAGACCAAAGCCTCGAGCGGGGAAGAAATCTTCACTAGAGGTCCTGTGGCGGAGATGCCCGGCCGCACTATTTCTATGCGCCCTCGATGCGGCTATATCTCTCACGTGTCGAAACGACTTGAGAGCATAACGCATTGAAAGCAATGTCGCAAGTGAGGTAATCTTCACACAACCCATGTAATACATAAGGAAAGAGATACATAGTTGGCTTACAATCGCCACTTCACACAATACATGAGTAAAGCATTACATCATCTGAGATACAATCAAGGTCCAGCTGCGGAACCAAAATAAAAGAAGACTACCCCAAATGCTACGGATCCCGATCGTCCCAAGCTGAGCTCCACTCTTGATCAAGCTGAAGCGAAACAACACAATGAACAAGTTCTTCATCGAGCTCCTCCTTGAGCTCGAATTAAATCACCTGCTGCGGTTTCATCGGCACTGCAAACTGGTTTGGAAGTATCATGAGTCACGGGGACTCAACAATCTCACACCAGCGAGATCAAGACTATTTAAGCTTATGGGTAGGAGAAGGTAGTGAGGTGGAGCTGCGACAAGCGACTAGCATATATGGTGGCTACATTACGCAAAAGAAGCGAGAAGAGAAGCAAAACGCAGTCGAACAACTATGATCAAGAAGTGATCCACGAAACTACTTCGTCAAACATAACTCCAACACCGTGTTCACTTCCGGACTCCGTGAGAAGAGACTATCCCAGTTACACCTTGTGGGTGTATTTTAATTAAGATCAACCGGGTTTTCTACAACGGACATTAACAAATTCCATCGCCTCATAACAGAGCATGGCTTTGAAAGATAATACCTGCAGAGGGTGTCCCAACAAGCCCATCACAAGCTCTCATGGTCAGCGAAGGATATTCCTTCTCCGGGAAGACCGATCAGTCTCGGAATCCCGGTTTACAAGACATTTCGACAATGGTAAAAACAAGACCAGCAAGACCACCTGCTGTGCCGACAAATCCCGATAGGAGCTGCACATATCTCGTTCTCGGGGCACACGGATAAGCTAAGCGTACAAGTGCCGGCGTAATCCAAGTTTCAAGGAATGGTCCATACGGTGCTCTAGTTTGGACCAACACTTTCGGAGGAGAACGGCCGGGGTAAAATAAAGATGACCCTTGGTCTGCAGACCCAAGGGAAAAAGGCTTAGGTGGCAAATGGTAAAACCAAGGTTGGGCCTTGATGGAGGTCTTATTCAAAGCGAAGGCATCAAGGGGTCCATAAATCACCCAACCAGTGTAAGAGCATAAAATCAAGGAACATAACATCGGTATGGCGGAAACTAGAGGCGGCAAAGAGTGGAACAAAACACGGGCATAAGGCGAGCCTTCCACCCTTTACCAAGTATATAGATGCATTAATTAAAAAGAGATATTGTGATATCCCAAAATATCCATGTTCAACAAGGAACAAACTTCATCTTCACTGCAACTATGGCGCTATAAGAGAGGCTGAGCAAAAGCGGAAACATAGCCAAACAACGGTTTGCTAGGAAAGGATGGTTAGGGGCTTGACATGGCAATATGGGAGGCATGATAAGCAAGTGATAGGCATCGTTAGCATAGGCATAGAAAAGAAGCGAGCATCTAGCAAGCAAAGATAGAAGTGATTTAGAGGTATGGTCATCTTGCACGAGATCCATAAGGAAGAAGAGCGAGTCCATGAAGAAGACAAGCGAGCGTGGTCGAGCGAATCCTCACAACTCGGAGCGAAACCGAAGCTAACGAGAGTAGCAACCGGAAAGAAGCAAACAACATGGTAAAAACACAAGCATAAACATGTCATGATGCACAAACAAGAATGATGCATGTCCGTTTTAATGAGGCATGGCATGGCAATATGCACAAACAACACTACAAGTTAAGTGGAGCTCAATGTGCAGCGAGTTGCATATTAATGCGAAACACACATCAATTATTTAGTTCTCTCTGGGTTATTTACCCAACAATATTAAATGTTATTAAACATGGCAAGGGGTGAAGCATAACAAAACTATACCATCTAAACAATTTAAATGGGGCCGGATATAAAAACAACAAATCCGGTAAATCCCCATATGCATTTAGCAAATTAATGGAAACAACAAATATAAACATTTAAATGTTGTTATCATGATGCAAATGACATGTGCAAGTTTGAAGCAATTTTTATGAAAATGTCGACATGAGGATGTTATGAAGCATTAGTCGTCATGGCGGAAACGAAAAAGGGTGCCACGGCAATGACAGCGGAAATGGTGCCGCGGCAACATTCCGGTTCGATAACTCGATTGAGATGCGGTGCAAAGGAAAGTGTGGATGTGCGAGAACATGCAAAAGATGGTGGGGTGATCCGGATGCGGGTTCCCATGGGTCGTCGGCATGGCAACCGAGGAGGAGCAGCGCAGAAACAACTTCGGACACGGTTTCAACATGAGTATCTCATACAACATGCATTCGTTCAAGGGAATCATTTGGCGTTATACCTTTGAGGCGTGCATTTGAGGCGGTCGAGTTGAAGCGGCGTAGAGAAGTAGGCGTTCTCGGGGCGGTCGTAGTGGAAGTGATGGTTCATGGGCGTCGTGGAAGTAGTCGTTGTGGCGGCGGTGAAAGTACCTGACGTCGGGGTACTTGTCGGTCGGTCTTGGCGGTGTAGATGTACACATTGGAGAGAACTTGTCGCATCCAAGTCCTTGGGGGTTCGTCGATAGTTTTACTTGGCGAAAACACGTCGGGGTAGTCGTTCTAGGCAGGTAGCGATAGTTGTTCACGATTCGAAGATGTTCATGCTTTGTAATCGTTCACGAGGGCCCAACACAGGGGTCTTGGCGAAACCGAGGTGCATCTTGGCGGTCTCGTCTCAGTCTTCAAACCAAAAGCGAAGCAAGGAAAAAAGACTTCGATGCGGTGGTACTTGGCAATCCACAGCAAGAGGAACCATGAAGGGTGGCTCGAGGAAGAACACTACAACAAGCGGCGAGGCCAAGGGGGCGCTTGGCCAAGCGAGGACTATAGCGAGGAGGAAATCGCGGCGTTGGTGCAAGGTGGCGACAAGGCGAGTGGTCGCCGGTGGCTCTGAGCTGAAAGCGGCAGGGGCGAGTGGCATAGGGCCCGGCAAGATGAAGCAGCAGGATGGGGAGGCTCTCGGCGAAGGGTGGCGAGGCGACATGGAGGCAACAATAGAGTGGCAGCGAGGTGAGAGCGATAGCGACCGGTCTTTGAGGCCCAGCGTGCTCCGGCAAAAAGCAGCGAGAGACGGCGGCGCAAGGATCGGGAGCTCTCTCTCCCGATCGGAGAGACTGAGGAGGAGGCGAAGGCGGCAAGCTTGGCCAGGAGGTGGAAAGGTGGGAGCTCTGGCTGGCGGGATCCGGCCGTGAGCAGACAAGCAGCAGCCCAGCGGAGGAGCTGCAGGTGATCGCTAATGAGGCTAGGGGCCAGCAGACCCTGGCAGCGGATCAGACGAGAGCGAGAGTGAGGCTCGGCGTGGGGCGAGGATCGAGGCGTGGCGGTGAGGAGAGCGACGAGAGAGAGATGCATGGGGGCTGGGATCGGTCGGGGCTAGGGTTAACAGCGGTGCGCGGCTGGGCCATGGGCCATGGAGGAGCTGGGCTGCAGATGGGCCTAGATGCCCTGCTAGGCTCTCTCTCACTCTAAAAAACAAAAAAACAAAACAGAGATGAGAAAGAAAAGAAAAAGAGGTTAGAGGTGGAGCTTGAGCAGGAGGGTATTTTTCCCGGACTCATAAAAATGAGCTTGATCCAAGAAAAATAGAAAAGAGCCACGAATGCAAGATTTAAATTCAAACTCATTTTAATTTAATTCAAATGTGTTTGAACGGGACTTGATAAAAGGAAGGTCCAAAAATGTTGAGGATTTCGGTGGGGCTCAGGAAAATGGCGAAATAATTTATTGGACAAAGTTTGAGTCAAGAAGTGAGATAACAAAGGCATGGGAATTATTCGCAAGTGTGTCAAAGGTAATTCCACATCAATGGAATATTTATAATAGCTCCATAAATATTAGGAGGATATGTTATAAAGAAAACACCATGTGAATTCCCTCGATTTAAATAGATCAAAAGATCTATGCAATTTATTTAGATGAGGTTGCAAAAGATTTATGAGATGATGGCATGATGACATGATGCAATGTAAAAATAAAGAGCAAGCACAAAAGAAACACTGCAGTGAAACTAGGAATATATGGAAGTCTTACGGGCGTCGGTCTGGAATTACAACACTCCACCACAACAAGAGGATCTAGTCCGAGATCTAGGATAACACCGGATAGAAAAGCGGAAGAAGAAGAGGTAAAACTAAGTTGCTTCTTTGACAAAAGAGTGAAACCAACGAACCTTGAGAGGTTGACAAAACTGAAAGAAAAAAAATACAATGAAGATGACGAGATTGCAAACACTCAAGTAAGATAAGAAGGACATGGGATACAATGAGAACCATGAGGTTAAGTGACAAGATAGATATTGACACCGCTCCGGTTAAAACAAGATAGAGAAGGAATAAGAATGATATAATTTGGGCAGCACTCCATTGAAAATGGAAGGAATTAGAATCATGAACTTGGCAAAATGAAAGCACCTGGATGAGACTCCGGTTAAAGAGGAGCGATAGACACAACACTCGGTTAAATCGATAACCAAGGAAAAGGACATGGTCTTGACAAAACAAGATGATGGGTCGAAGAGCAACATCACAATGCCTCCGGAAGAAAAATTGAAGATAGATCATTGGAATAAAGGAATGGATAAGAAAATGACAACTTCTACCACAAATGAGTTTGGAAAGCACCCTTAAAAGAAGGATAGAACGAAGTTGTTGGAAAACCAACAACGAAAAGAATAACCTTGTAGTGGACTTATGGAAACATCTCAACATTACGAGGTGATAAATACGCCACCATGTGAAACAAACAATTGGATTGATATCAACAAGGAGACAAAAACTTATTTCACGAGAGGACAAATGAAGAACTTGGGTCATTTATAAGCACCATAAATAGCAACAATCCTTAGGGAAAGCTTTAGGTGAAATATAACCCAAGATAACTCCAATGAAGAGATTGATGGATTTAAATATCTCATTCTTGACAACAAGTGCATCATGAAACATGAATGAAACATCAAAATGACATAACACCACCTCAAAAGATAAGATGGAAGAATTGCACTTGAATGCAAGATGAAGAATACTTGAACTCCTCAAAACAAAACATGTGTTGGAACACCATGTTTATTTTGAAGTATGCAGCGGATCTTAACTCGAGAGAAATCTTGAAGAACAATTGAAGAATGAAAAGAATCCTTGACGAAGCACCATGTAGAGCCTCCATGAAGAACTCCGGTAAACAAAGGGTGATAGAAAGAAGAGAAGTTGAAAACACTAGGTGAAGCCTTGCAATGATTTAGATGGATCTTTGTGATGATGAGAGCTTGGAACTCGGGAAAAGAAAAGATGAAACAATTGAAACCGGAATTTATTCATCATGAACAAACTCGAAGAAGGAATTAATCACTTGGATGAAACAAGAACAAGAATTATGTTATCGTATCCTTCACCAATTTAAATTGATGACAAACAGCGGATTAGGCATACTACTTATTCTCGTTGAAAAAGGATTGAAGAGATATTGCTCAACTTGGGAAGGTCTTCAGCGATCCGCGGTAGGATTGGAAAGAAACGAATGAATCTATATGATAACGAAGGAAAGAACTCTTGAACAAACCACGTAATAACTTGAAAACAATTGAAGAAAAGCAGAGCGAATGGCGGGAAGAATTAGAAAAGAGCGAAGATGCTTGAGAGAATTTAGATATAAGAGATTGAAGAGATGACAAGCTGACTAGAGAATACTTGAGCGATGCACCGATAAGATTTGGAGAATGAGAGTTGAAAGCTGGAATGAATAATTACGAGATGATGGGCTGAGAAGAATCAAGCGAAAAGACTCTGAATTGCTCGGATGGGTGAAAGAATTCTCACAATCAAAACAATTATGAGGATGTACGAAGCTAGAACCATGAATCTTGAAGAGAATGGAGCAAGATTTAAGAGAAACTCTTCTTGGTCTTCACATGTTGAGAATAGCGATGAGAAACATCACCATGAAGTATTGAAGCACTCGGAATGAAGAATAGAAAGGTTGAACCAACGATGAAAAGAATTTGAAAGATCTTGGAGAAAGACATATAGTGATGATAACCCATTACGACGTCAAACTTGAAAGAATTTGGGAATAGCTCGGGAAAATTAGAAGAGTCGGGTGAATCTTTGGAAAAAGACACATAGGTTAGGGCCACTCAAAAGAACCACCGTTGAACAATTGTTTGAAAAGAGATTGCACGGTTGAATTAAATGGCTCAAAAGGGATAACAACCCGTGAAATCTTGCAGGATTAGGAATGAAAACACGAATCTTCGAGATAATCTTTAGCACTCGAGATAACATGGATAGCAAGAGGTGGATGATTAAGAGATGCTGCAGGCATGAGAAAACATTTGAAGCGAGGAAAGAATCGATCAACCTGAAAGCTCGACTTGAGTCCACGGAGAAGAAAAGAAGAAGAATAATAAACTCGAAGCTTCCTTTAGCATCTTCATGAGAATCACGGATAAGAGCATTGAGGAAAGAATGAAGAGACTTCACATCCATCGATGGATATTTGATTAAGAAATCTGAGTCCTTGAAGAAAAGGGTGGGAGGGTTGGGAAAACAAAGACAACTTGGGATGGATGAAGCAAGCACCGTTGAGAAAAACTTAGAGTTGATCTTGCGGATGTTGAAATGATCGCATCCACTTGAAGAGAACAACGCCGGTTGGGAAAAGAATTAACATAGCGACCTCGATGAACAATAAAGATTAGTATTCACATAGCAATATGAGAACACCGCTTAGGAAAGGTATAGATTCCACATTTGACTTGAAGCAACTCGAATACCACAACTTAAAACAAAAGCGAAGGAGTGGCTTGCGAGAATAAGCGGGAAACAAACATATGATAGATCCCATATCGTATCATGTATACATTGGAAAGATATCCTCTGAGATACTTGAATTCCCACTTATAAACTCGAAACTTTACGGTTATGCAATCGGTGTTGGGGATCTGAGGGACACAAAATATATCACCCAAACTAACAATACCTAGATCCACTGTATCCATCCTTCAACACATAACCAAGAAACCGAATCGTTTACCTCAACCTTCAAAAGCATCCGTTATCTGAGTTATGGCAATACTCTCAGGCTCGCCCGATCTTTGGAGTTATCGAGGTTATCTCACCAACAAGCTGCATAAAGAGATTTTCGATGTCGTAAAGCTCGGTATTCGAGAACTGCAACGATAAAATTGTGGCGACAACACCTCGAGCTCAACTCCCGGGACAACGCCACAACCCCTAAATGTCGGAGGCACCAAGAACAATGTTCTTGTCACAAAACCATCGGAAAGATTCCAAGATACCGCGTGATCCTAAAAAAATTTGGTGAAATTTGAGGAAGTAAGTCAAAACTTCTCGTCGAGGGCCTCACGAGAAAGCGACGAAGGGGTGAGGAGTAAAAAATCCTACTCTCCGATATATATAATCCTAAGACTCAAAACATTTTTTCTAGACTCAACAAGCATGACAAACAATCAAGCGGGGGCTCCTAAGTCGAGGATGGCTCGATTACCAACTTATAACGCCCTCGATGCGGCTATATCTCTCACGTGTCGAAGCACGACTTAGAAACATAACCGCATTGAAAGCAATGTCATAAGTGAGGTAATCTTCACACAACCCATGTAATACATAAGGAAAGAGATACATAGTTGGCTTACAATGCCACTTCACACAATACATGAGTAAAGCATTACATCATCGAGACACAATCAAGGTCCATTGCGGAACCAAAATAAAGAAGACTACCCCAAATGCTACAGATCCCCGATCGTCCCAAGCTGAGCTCCACTCTTGATCAAGCTGAAGCAAACAACACAATGAACAAGTTCTTCATAGAGCTCCTCCTTGAGCTCAGGTTAAATCACCTCCACGGTTTCATCGGCACACCTGCAAACTGGTTTTGGAAGTATCTGTGAGTCACGGGGACTCAACAATCTCACCCATGAGATCAAGACTATTTAAGCTTATGGGTAGGAGAAGGTAGTGAGGTGGAGCTGCAGCAGCGACTAGCATATATGGTGGTTACATTACGCAAAGAGAAGCGAGAAGAGAAGCAAGACGCAGTCGAACAACTCTGATCAAGTGATCCACGAAACTACTACGTCAAACATAACTCCAACACCGTGTTCACTTCCCGGACTTAGCGAAGAGACCATCACAGTTACACCTTGATGGGTGTATTTTAATTAAGATCAACCGGGTTTTCTACAACGGACATTAACAAATTCCATCTGCCTCATAACATGAGACACGGCTTCGAAGATAATACCCTGCGGGGTGTCCCAACAACCCATCATAAGCTCTCATGGTCAACGAAGAATATTCCTTCTCCGGGAAGACCGATCGATCTCGAATCCGGTTTACAAGACATTTCGACAATGGTAAAAACAAGACCAGCAAGACCACCCGGCGTGCCGACAAATCCCGATAGGAGCTGCACATATCTCGTTCTCGGGGCACACCGGATAAGCTAAGCGTCAGGTACAAGCGTAATCCAAGTTGCCAAGGAATGGTCCCTTACGGTGCTCTAGTTTGGACCAACACTTTCGGAAGGCATGGCCGGGGGTAAAATAAAAGATGACCCTTGAGTCTGCAGAACCCAAGGGAAAAAACTTAGGTGGCAAATGGTAAAACCAAGGTTGGGCCTTCTTTGGAGAGTCTTATTCAAGCGAACTGTCAAAGGGGTCCATAAATCACCAACAGGTGTAAGGCATAAAATCAAGGAACATAACACCGGTATGGCCGAAACTAGAGGTGACAGAAGTGGAACAAAACACCAGGCATAAGGTCGAGGCCTTCCACCCTTTACCAAGTATATAGATGCATTAATTAAAAAAGAGATATTGTGATATCCCAAAATATCCATGTTCAACAAGGAACAAACTTCATCTTCACCTACAACTATGGCAGCTATAAGAGGGAGCTGAGCAAAAGCGGAAACATAGCCAAACAACGGTTAAGCTAGGAAAGGATGGTTAGGGGCTTGACATGGCAATATGGGAGGCATGATAAGCAAGTGATAGGCATCGTAAATAGCATAGGCATAACAAGCGGCGAGCATCTAGCAAGCAAAGATAGAAGTGATTTGAGGTATGGTCATCTTGCACGAGATCCCATAAGGAAGAAGAAACGAGTCCATGAAGAAGACAACGAGCGTGGTCGAGCGAATCCTCACAACTCGGAGCAGAGGCCGAAGCTAACGAGAGTAGCAACTGGAAAGAAGCAAACAACATGGTAAACACACAAGCATAAACATGTCATGATGCACAAACAAGTATGATGCATGTCCGGTTTAATGAGGCATGGCATGGCAATATGCAAACAACACTACAAGTTAAGTGGAGCTCAATATACAGCGAGTTGCATATTAATGGCTACTACATCAATTATTTAGTTCTCTCTAGGTTATGTACCCAACAATATTAAATGTTATTAAACATGGCAAGGGTGAAGCATAACAAAACTATACCATCTAAACAATTTAAATGGGGCGGGATATAAAAACAACAAATCCGGTAAATCCCCATAGGCATTTAGCAAATTAATGGAAACAACAAATATAAACATGCCCAGTTCTTACATAACCGAGGTATTCGGACACACTCAGGACTATTGGGTCCAGTCGAAGTGAAAAGGTCCGCTATGACAAACAATCTACAATCCGGCTAGAAGACATTTTCATGTCATATTCAATTACATAGTCAACTCGACTAATTGTATTCCTCCTCAATGCCATCTAATAGGCTATCTAATTTACAATCTTCTTTGGAATACTTGGCGGCCAATTCTACTTGGCGTACACTAAACAGGGATCTCCTTCCCATCGGGCCCCATAGGTCCGACCTCGGCCATGTGGTTTGGGTCAGCCTTAGTGTGCAGCGTCTTTACCATGGCCCGAGCCTCCTGGCGATGACATGCCGATATCTTCCATAGTCGGAGCGCCGCCGTGCTCCTTGCAACGCGGCTCCCAATGCCTTGGTAGGGAGATAGATGGCCAAAGGCCTGGCGGCGCCTTTCATCACCTGCGAACTTCGTTAGTGCAGTGCATGATCGGGAAGAAGATCACCCGGAAGGCATCTCCTCCTCGGGACGACCTGAGCAAACCTACATACATGTTTATGTTAGTACCTTCCTGCGAACTCTTTCAAAGTTCGTTCAAGCACTTACTTGAAAATGCGTGACAGAAGTCGATTCTCCTTCTGGTCGGACAAGCTGAGCACGAACATCCTTTAATTCCTCACCCAGTTGGGTGTTGGCATCTTGGAGTTATTTTTCTCTGCCGCACCCTCGTAAGCACGCTCGCCCGACCATTAGCTGGCGCAGAGGCTGTTGCTTGTCGGATCCATCCGGCTATACGCAATGTTAATATCAGATTTATGCACCGCCGCACTTCTTGAAACTACTTCTACTTTGAAGGGCATATATTACAGAGGGAGTCTTCATGGCTTCCCGATGGCGGCTGATCTGGCCTCAAGTTGGGCCTTGCACTCTTCAAGCTCACAGGACAAGCGGGTATTCTTTTGGTGAGAATGTGCATTCAAATGATCCTTAAATCAGTTATCCTAACTATTTTAAGTCTCGGGGCTCTTGGCATATATAATGTCAAAATTCCTTACCGTATGTCTTTCACATACTGCTCAAGTGGCTCTGCTAGGCCATCTTGGCTGACGGAAGTGCGCTTCTCTGAACTAAAGGCGTCAACGCCTCTTGGGGAAAACATCGTCCGCGTAGAATAGTCGTGGCGCCTTTGATTCATGGCGCTCTCCACCTCCGATTTGGTGGCGGACAGTCTGTCGGCATCCTCCGTTGGAGGAGCATCAAGCGCGCCTTGTGTTGTACCCCTTCCGGACTCGGCTTTTGAGCCTGGTTGGCGGGGGTCAAATTAGCAACTTCTCGGACTCGGTCCGGCGTCGCTCTTTTCGAAAAACCAGGAGTGTTAGTGTGCCTCCGGGACCTCTCCTTAAAACCGATGGCAAATCATACCGTTGCAGCGGCGTCTCGAGTCGTACCGCACTTCTTTTCCGCCCTCTTGGGCGAGCTGCCTTGTTGGGCGGCGCGGCGAGCTCGGCTTCCGTTCTGAAGCACCCTTCAAACACCATCAAATCGTGGTGATTAGGAGTAAAACGCAGGTGGGTCATGGTATCGAACGGTCACGTTACAGGGAGGCTGAAATAATCCGGGGCGTCGGCCGTGATGGCAACAAAGCATTGTCGATGCTAAGTTGGTGGAACACCGTCGATCAGCTCCACCTTTATATCGGGTCCTCTTGGAGGCGGATCGAGAACCGTTCCGGATCCTCGGGTTGTGAAGCGGGCTGTGTATCTTCTCCGGCCCGTGCGATTCCTGCGTGAAAACCATGAAATGAGATATTTAACCACG
Source organism: Aegilops longissima (assembly GCA_021605205.1). NCBI lineage: Eukaryota > Viridiplantae > Streptophyta > Magnoliopsida > Poales > Poaceae > Aegilops > Aegilops longissima. Next base: position 21,071 of record JAHIAM010000655.1, read on the forward strand.
GGAACATGGATCGGACAGCCACAAAGATGTTTGCTTACCCAACCGAGATTATTCGAAGAAAACCCGCTCAGTGGACTGCGGAGAAAATCCTCCTCCTCCTTTATACATGGCGGACAAGGTCTTCACCGATTCATTGACGATCCGGCCCTTTGCCATATGGCGGGTGGCATCGTCCTCCCGTTGAAGTACCACATGTGGTGGCCCCTATATTGGGCTGCACTCCTCATAATCAGGTGCCATGACTCAATCATGGTCAATCCGGCATGAGCTAATAATCTTATTCGGCTCATCAAGTAAAGGGCGTCGGTCATTTTCCTCTGAGGGCTCCGTGAGCGCCAGCTCGGGCGCTTCTTGAGGAGGCGTTGCTAAACTCCGGAAGGCCGATCGAACAGGATCCGGCAGCGGGGCGTCCTCCATGTAAAACCATTCCGAAGCCAGTCTTGGACGCCTTCGGGGTTCGGATAGATATCCGTCCGGCGATGTGTCATAGTTGGCTCCGCCCACTTGATATATTGACCCCTCATGAGCAGGGGTACAAGGTAGAATAATCTCTTGACAGTATAAAATGAGCCTCGGCGGAAGAACAGTTCACAAAAGACCCACGAAGCCCGCGATGTGCAAAATAAAGGCGGTAGTGTGAATGCAGCTGGCCGTAGAACTCCAAGCCCTCGGAGAAAGCGGATGAATTGGAAATCCGAGTCCTCTTACTAGATAAGATACAAAGCATACCGCTCTCCTTTAGAGGGACCGGGACACTCTCCGCTGCTTTCCGCCTTTGTAGGTGGCAAGTCGCTCGAACCAGAACCAAGAAGGTCGGGAAGAAATCCCTTGGTTTGGAGTGTCACTAGCTCGCTATCGAGGATTGAGCATCTCTCCCAATTTCGAGTGAGGGCTGGGGAGGCGAGAAGGAGGAGCGTCGACTGTCCATGATGGAATGGATTTTTGTCGGCGCTCAGATGAAAGCTTCGCGGAGGGTTGGTGTGTCAGATCTAGATCCTCGTCCCTTTTATAGGCGGCTCATTTAGCAGCTAGGGGATAAGTGTAAAATACCCTGTCTTTTAGCATTCATTCAAACACGTGGAAGATGGCCATTATTAGGCGTGGAAGCCAGGAGGCGCAGCATTGTCGAAGCGGACACTATTAGACAAGTATATGGAATTTGGAGAAGAACCGCCTAATGCACGAAGACAATCTGGCGCGGACTCATCGCCATTGGAGCCTGGTTAGAGACTCTTGAGGAGTCTGGATTAGGGGGTGTCGGGATAGCGAACTATCACCGTTGGCGGACTCACTGGACTATGAAGATACAAGATTGAAGACTTGTCCGTGTCGGATGGGACTTTCCTTGGCGTGGAAGGCAAGCTTGGCGTCTGGATATGTAGATCTCCTACCATTGTAACAAACTACATGTAACCTAACCCTATCTGGTGTCTATATAAACGGAGGGTTTTAGTCACGTGAGACGAACAACAATCATACCATAGGCTAGCTTTAGGGTTTAGCCTCTCGATCTCGTGGTAGATCTACTCTTGTACTACCATATCATCAATATTAATCAAGCAGGAGTAGGTATTACCTCCATCGAGAGGGCCGAACCTGGGTAAAACATGTCCCTTGTCTCTGTTACCATCCGCCTAGCCTTGCAGTTGGGACCCCCTAGAGATCCGCGGTTTGACACCGATAATGACCTCGCCCTCCTTTCTGCTGGTCTTGGTCTTGTTGCAAGGCGGTAACCCTTGCACGATGCCTTGGCTGTGCTTGCCTCCTTTGCCAAAGGGAAATGAGAACCTTCTGTGAAATTTGGCCTTACTTATTCTCGTCGTCATGGCTTGCGTCCGCAGGGCTGCCTTGATCTCCCGCCTCCTCGTGAGACTTCTGACGAGGCTACTCTGAGGAAGGTTCACATCGTCCGCCACGAGGCTTGGCCCCGCGAGGTCTTGAGCTTGGTGATGAGGCTGGGCGCGCCCAGACCCCAGCCAACCCTTGGAGCCTTGAGCGAGCAAGTCTGGGACCCCATTCCCAGAACAAACTGATAGCCCCCTGGCCCAAAGCGGCGCCCGGACTTGGCTTAGCGGAGAAACAAGGGCAAGTCTGGCCAGCAGGCCCCAATGCCTCGACCTTGGGTGCCGCATGGCGATTGATTGATCGTGGGCGTCTCCGCTTCCCATGATGCCTCATTACGCCCGGCTAAGCGGACCGGGGTTGGACACAATTCCCTGTCACCGTCAGCGCCTCCCGCCTTCCTTCTTCTCTGGCTCCAACTTCCGCTCTTGATACAACTCAGACTCTCACCCTTCACAGCCATGGGCGCCAACAAAGAAGGAAAGGTGAAGAAGCCCGGCGCCCTTCCGCCTCGTGATGGCCCCGCCGTCGTCGATCTATCATACTCAACCCCAGGGCCTTGGGCAAGGTGCTCTCTCTTGCCACCATCAGCAGTCTTGGCGGGACCACGCATGGCTGCGTCCCATGCCTCCTTGACGGGATTATCACGAGAGGTCAGTTCTTGTTGATGCCACAGTGAAGTCTGATTCCCCTTTTCCGCTTTCTTCAATGCGGTGCTCTCCCTACTCAGATCCGCGTGATGCATCTCGGGCGAGTCCATTACCCTCCTAGCTGTCTTCGCCTTTATGCGTGAGGCAATGGTGGGCATCCCTCCTTCCGTTGCCCTGTGCGTCACTTCTTCTCGCTCAGTGACCCTACTCAATGCTCGGGGTGTGTGAGCTTCCTTGCGGTGCGAGGCGGCTGCTTTGGGGATCGATTCGGACTCCCTCCCCTGAGGCCAAGTTAGGAGAGTGGTGGTTGTATGTGGGCGTGGTGCCCAGCCCCTCTCGCATCCTACCTTGCTCTGTTCCCAACTCAGGCTGGGAGTCCGAGATGCTTTCGCGGACACCGGCTTGCATTCGTTTGCGCCCGCCGAGAGCGGGGCGCTCAACATGATGGCGCCCAAGGTGGTGAAGGAGTTACACTAGTGTCGCATTGCTCCTCTCCAGCGCCACTCTCATCGGATGTGGGACTTTCTGGCAAGACGCATGCGACTTCGAGGAGGGACTGGCGCTGAAGTCTTGAGGCGGTTGTCGGTGTCAAAACCGGCGGATCTCGGTAGGGTCCCGAAGCGTCGTCTAGGCAGATGGTAACATGAGACAAGGGACACGATGTTTACGAGGTTGGGCCCTCTCGATGGAGGTAAAACCTACTCCTGCTTGATTAATATTGATGATATGGGTAGTACAAGAGTGGATCTACCATGAGATCGAGAGGCTAAACCCTAGAAGCCCTATGGTATGATTGTTGTTATCCTCTGGACTAAAACCCTCCGGTTTATATAGACACGGATAGGGTTAGGGTTACCTGAGTTGGTTACAATGGTAGGAGATCTACATATCCGTGTCGTAAGCTTGCCTTCCGCATAAGGAAAGTCCCATCCGGACACGGGGCGAAGTCTTCAATCTTGTATCTTCATAGTCCGAGTCCAAATAGGTGATAGTTCGGCTATCCGGACACCCCTAATCGAGGACTCCTCGGTGGCCACAGACCAGGCTTGTGACAGAGTCGGTCGCATTTGTCTTGGCATTGCAAGGAGGTTCCTCCTCTGATACTTCATAGAAGATTTTGAACACAAGGATAGTGTCCTAAACTGCAACAAGTTCCACATACCACCGTAGAGAATAACCTTTGCACGGATCTGCGGGCGTATTCAGCGGCGTGACATCACACCAGCCGGGCCTTTATCTGAATCGTTTTTTGTTCCACCTCAGTTGCGTTTAGCGGCGGTTTCCTACGCGTCTTATCAGGCGGAGATTGTGCCCCTTTATTCAGGGATCCTCATCAATGCAGGCGTGGGTAACCCGATCGTGCCCGTTAGCACGCCTCCTCCATTGAAGGCGAGTCCGAGCAGTCCGCGAGGGAGGCTCTTGGTATTCAACCTCTTTATAAAGAGACCAAGGCCGTCCCTTTCTTTCAATCTCAATCGAATCCGCCCCTCGCCTCGGTTCCAACACCCAAAGCTCCAGATTTAGGCGCCGGACCTTCAGATGTCCGCTCGACCTACTACGGCGGTGGATGTCTTCCTCCGTCACGGAAGAAGATGTGCTAAATCGAGAGATGCAGTGTATCTAACCGGCGAAACATAGGCTACCTGCCCAAGGGCAGGTTATTCCCCTCCGAGCTGGTGAGAGTGTGGTATTAAATCTCACTTCCTTGAGGTTTAGGCTTCCGACGGACCCCTTTGTGAGGGGCTCATGTTTTATTATGGGCTGGATTTCCATGACTTGGATCGGTCCATCCTCCACATCTCGTCGTTCATTGTCGTATGTTAAGCCTTCCTCCGCATTACCCTCACTTGATTGTGGCTCAAGACCTTCAAAGTGGAGCCGAAGATGATCAAGGGCAAGGCTGATGGAAGGGCTGTTATAAGCAAAATACGAGACTCCATGGCAGGGCTCTTTTCAGAAGGGCTCAATTTATGCAACATGGTGGTTTATATCACGCTCCCAAGGGCACCGAATGGCGGTGCCACCTGCTTCCTTCGGGTCCTCCTACGGCAGGCGTCATGGGTCAATAAAGGCTCGACAAGGACCATCAGGATGTACCTACATTTGCAGGGCCGTGTTATTCAGAAGAAGGCGAGATCAATCTGAGTGCAGTAATGGCAGGTGTCTTGATTAAATCGTACCTTGCCTGCAAGTCCCCCTCCGCTTTGTGGAGTTTAATCCGGAGGGACCACAGGCTCAACATTTTATGGTGCTTGCAGTGGAGATCTTCTAACTGTTCTTGGGATCACAAGCAATGTGTCCGGACTTAACCGAGGGCTTGAGTGCAGTACAATGCCAGGATACTCAAGTAAGTAGTCACATACAGGACATGATATCGCATATTTATCATAAACTTGCCCTTAAAAGAGATGTCCTTTAAGCAGGGTGGATAGCAAAAGCAAAACTGATCGGTGTCGGCCCCCTCCACGAGACCACGCGGATCTTTATTAACCAAGATGCTAGAGGTTGTGCCTTTGAAGAAGAAGCGAAGGGGAATAGGGAACTACTCCGTGAAGGAGGCTATCAAGAAAGGGGATCGAGAATCGCTCCCTCCAGGGAGAAAGAGGACACGCTTACGAAGATCGGAGACCAAAGCCTCGAGCGGGGAAGAAATCTTCACTAGAGGTCCTGCGGTGAGATGCCCGGCACTATTTGTAACGCCCTCGATCGGCTATATCTCTCACGTGTCAAACGACTTAGACATAACCGCATTGAAAGCAATGCAGTGAGGTAATCTTCACACAACCCATGTAATACATAAGGAAAGAGATACATAGTTGGCTTACAATCGCCACTTCACAATACATGAGTAAAGCATTACATCATACAGATACAATCAAGGTCGACTACGGAACCAAAATAAAAGACTACCCCAAATGCTACAGGATCCCGATAAATTGCGCTCCCTCTTGATCAAGCTGAAGCGAAACAACACAATGAACAAGTTCTTCATGAGCTCCTCCTTGAGCTCGGGTAAATCACCTGCTGCGGTTTCATGGCACACAAACTGGTTTGGAAGTATCACGAGTCACAGGGACTCAACAATCTCACCAGCGAGATCAAGACTATTTAAGCTTATGGGTAGGAGAAGGTAGTGAGGTGGAGCTGCGACAAGCGACTAGCATATATGGTGGCTACATTACGCAAAAGAGGCGAGAAGAGAAGCAAACGCGGTCGAACAACTATGATCAAGAAGTGATCCTGAAGACTACTTCGTCAAACATAACTCCAACACCGTGTTCACTTCCCGGACTCCGCAGAAGAGACTATCCAGTTTACCTTGGATGGGTGTATTTTAATTAAGATCAACCGGGTTTTCTACAAGCGGACATTAACAAATTCCATCGCCTCATAACAGGCATGGCTTTGAAAGATAATACCCTGAGGGTGTCCCAACAAGCCCATCACAAGCTCTCATGGTCAACGAAGGATATTCCTTCTCCAGGAAGACCCGATCAGTCTCGGAATCCGGTTTACAAGACATTCGACAATGGTAAAACAAGACCAGCAAGACCACCTCTGTAATGACAAATCCCGATAGGAGCTGCACATATCTCGTTCTCGGGGCACGGATAAGCTAAGCGTACAAATGTAGAAGCGTAATCCAAGTTTCAAGGAATGGTCCATACGGTGCTCTAGTTTGGACCAACACTTTCGAGGAGGAGCCTGGCCGGGGGTAAAATAAAGATGACCCTTGAGTCTGCAGACCCAAGGGAAAAACTTAGGTGGCAAATGGTAAAACCAAGGTTGGGCCTTGATGGAGGAGTCTTATTCAAAGCGAACTGTCAAGGGGTCCATAAATCACCCAACCGTGTAAGGAGCATAAAATCAAGGAACATAACATCGGTATGGCGGAAACTAGAGGCGGCAGAGTGGAACAAAACACAGGCATAAGGCCGAGCCTTCCACCCTTTACCAGTATATAGATGCATTAATTAAAAAGAATATTGTGATATCCCAAAATATCCATGTTCAACAAGGAACAAACTTCATCTTCACCTGCAACTATGGCGCTATAAAGAGGCTGAGCAAAAGCGGAAACATAGCCAAACAACGGTTTGCTAGGAAAGGATGGTTAGGGGCTTGACATGGCAATATGGGAGGCATGATAAGCAAGTGATAGGCATCGTAGCATAGGCATAGAAAAGGCGAGCATCTAGCAAGCAAAGATAGAAGTGATTTCGAGGGTATGGTCATCTTGCACGAGATCCCATAAGGAAGAAGAACGAGTCCATGAAGAAGACAAACGAGCGGTCGAGCGAATCCTCACAACTCCGGAGCGAAACGAAGCTAACGAGTAGCAACCGGAAAGAAGCAAACAACATGGTAAAAACACAAGCATAAACATGTCATGATGCACAAACAAGAATGATGCATGTCCGTTTTAATGAGGCATGGCATGGCAATATGCAAACAACACTACAAGTTAAGTGGAGCTCAATGTGCAACGAGTTGCATATTGGCGAAACACCATCAATTATTTAGTTCTCTCTGGTTATTTACCCAACAATATTAAATGTTATTAAACATGGCAAGGGTGAAGCATAACAAAACTATACCATCTAAACAATTTAAATGGGGCGGATATAAAAACAACAAATCCGGTAAATCCCCATATGCATTTAGCAAATTAATGGAAACAACAAATATAAACATTTAAATGTTGTTATCATGATGCAAATGACATGTGCAAGTTTGAAGCAATTTTATGAAAATGTCGACATGAGGATGTTATGAAGCATTGAGCGTCATGGCGGAAGCGAAAAGGTGCCACGGCAATGACAAATGGTGCCACGGCAACATTCCGGTTCGATAACTCGATTGAGATGCGGTGCAAGAGGGTGTGGATGTGCAGAACATTGCAAAAGATGGTGGGGTGATCCCGGATGCCGGTTCCCGGTCGACGGACATGGCAACAGGAGAGCGGCAAAAACAACTTCGGACGGTTTCAACATGAGTATCTCATACAACATGCATTCGTTCAAGGAATCATTCGGCGTTATACCTTTGGCGTGCATTTGGGCGGTTCGAGTTCGAAGCGGCGTAGAGAAGTAAACGTTCTCGGGGCGGTCGTAGTGGAAGTAGTGGTTCATGGACGTCGTGGAAGTAGTCGTTGGCCGTGACGGTGAAAGTACCTACGCGATCGGTACTTGTCGGTCGGTCTTGGCGGTGTAGATGTACACATTGGAGAGAACTTGTCATCAAGTCCTTGGGGTTCGTCGATAGTTTTACTTGGCGAAAACACGTCGGGGAGTAGTCGTTCTAGGCAGGTAACGTGGTTGTTCACGATTCGAAGATGTTCATGGCTGTAGTGTTCACAGGGCCCAACACGGGGTCTTGGCGAAACCGAGGTGCATCTTGGCGGTCTCGTCTCGGTCTTCAAACCAAAAGCGAAGCAAGGAAAAAGACTCGATGCAGGTGGTACTTGGCAATCCACAGCAAGAGGAACCATGAAGGGTGGCTAGGAAGAACACTACAACAAGGCGGCGAGGCCAAGGGAGGCGCAGCAGCAGGCGGGACTCATAGCGAGGAGAAATCGCGGCGTTGGTGCAAGGTGGCGACAAGGCAGGTGTCGCCGGTGGCTCTGAGCTGAAGAGCGAGCGGGAGACGAGTGGCATAGGGCCAGCAAGATGAAGACAGGATGGGAAGCTCTCGGCGAAGGTGGCCAGGCGACATGGAGGCAACAATAGATGCAGCGAGTGGGGAGCGATAGCGACCAGTCTTGGGGCCGTGCTCCGCAAAACAGAGACGGCGGGCGCAGGATCAGGAGCTCCTCTCCCGATCGGCGAGACTACAGGAGGCGGGCGAAGGCAAGCTTGGCGGGAGGTGGGAACAGGGCTCTGTTTGGGGATCCGGCCGTGAGCAGACAGCAGACAATGTGGCGGAGGAGCTGCGGTGATCGCTAATGAGGCTAGGGAGCAGACCCGCAGCGGCGGATCAGGACAGAGGCGAGTGAGGCTCGGCGGGGGGCGAGGATCGGTAGCTGGCGTGAGGAGGAGACGAGGAGAGAGATGCATGGGGGCTGGGATCGGTCGGGCTAGGGTTAACAGGCGGTCAGGTGGGCCATGGGCCATGGAGGAGCTGGGCTGCAGATGGGCCTAGATGCCTGCTAGGCTCTCTCACTCTAAAAAACAAAAACAAATGAGAGATGAGAAAGAAAGAAAAAGGTTAGAGGTGGAGCTTGAGCAGGAGGTATTTTCCGGACTCATAAAATGAGCTTGATCCAAGAAAAATAGAAAAGAGCCACGAATGCAAGATTTAAATTCAAACTCATTTTAATTTAATTCAAATGTGTTTGAACGGGACTTGATAAAAGGAAGGTCCAAAATGTTGAGGATTTGGTGGGGCTCGGAAAATGGCGAAATAATTTATTGGACAAAGTTTGAGTCGAAAGTGAGATAACAAAGGCATGGGAATTATTAAAGTGTGTCAAGGTAATTCCACATCAATGGAATATTTATAATAGCTCCATAAATATTAGGAGGATATGTTATAAAGAAAACACCATGTGAATTCCCTCGATTTAAATAGATCAAAGATCTATGCAATTTATTTAGATGAGGTTGCAAAAGATTTATGAGATGATGGCATGATGACATGATGCAATGTAAAAATAAAGAGCAAGCACAAAAAACACACAGGCGAAACTCGGAATATGGAAGTCTTACGGAGGCGTCGGTCTCGGCGTTACACTCCACCACAACAAGAGGATCTCGTCCGAGATCTAGGATGGCACGGATAGAAAAGCGGAAGAAGAAAGAGGTAAAACTAAGTTGCTTCTTTGACAAAGAGTGAAACCAACGAACCTTGAGAGGTTGACAAACTGAAAGAAAAAATACAATGAAGATGCGAGATTGCAAACACTCAAGTAAGATAAGAAGGACATGGGATACAATGAGAACCATGAGGTTAAGTGACAAGATAGATATTGACACCGCTCCGGTTAAAACAAGATAGAAGGAATAAGAATGATATAATTTGGGCAGCACTCATGAAAATGGAAGGAATTAGAATCATGAACTTGGCAAAATGAAAGCACTGGATGAGACTCGGTTAAAGAGGAGCGATAGACACAACACTCGGTTAAATCGATAACCAAGGAAAAGGACATGGTCTTGACAAAACAAGATGATGGGTGAAAGAGCAACATCACAATGCCTCCGGAAGAAAATTGAAGATAGATCATTGGAATAAAGGAATGGATAAGAAAATGACAACTTCTACCACAAATGAGTTTGGAAAGCACCCTTAAAAAGAAGGATAGAACGAAGTTGTTGGAAAACCAACAACGAAAAGAATAACCTTGTAGTGGACTTATGGAAACATCTCAACATTACGAGTGATGAATGCATACCAACGGAAACAAACAATTGGATTGATATCAACAAGGAGACAAAAACTTATTTCACCGGAGGACAAATGAAGAACTTGGGTCATTTATAAGCACCATAAATAGCAACAATCCTTAGGGAAAGCTTTAGGTGAAATATAACCCAATAACTCCAATGAAGAGATTGATGGATTTAAATATCTCATTCTTGACAACAAGTGCATCATGAAACATGATGAAACATCAAAATGACATAACACCACCTCAAAAGATAAGATGGAAGAGAATTGCACTTGAATGCAAGATGAAGAATACTTGAACTCCTCAAAACAAAACATGTGTTGGAACACCATGTTTATTTTGAAGTATGGCCAGCGGATCTTAACTCGAGAGAAATCTTGAAGAACAATTGAAGAATGAAAAGAATCCTTGACGAAGCACCATGTAGAGCCTCCATGAAGAACTCCGGTAAACAAAGGGTGATAGAAAGAAGAGAAGTTGAAAACACTAGGTGAAGCCTTGCAATGATTTAGATGGATCTTTGTGATGATGAGAGCTTGGAACTCGGAAAAGAAAAGATGAAACAATTGAAACCGAGAATTTATTCATCATGAACAAACTCGAAGAAGAAATTAATCACTTGGATGAAACAAGAACAAGAATTATGTTATCGTATCCTTCACCAATTTAAATTGATGACAAACAGCGGATTAGGCATACTACTTATTCTCGTTGAAAAGGATTGAAGAGATATTGCTCAACTTGGAAAGGTCTTCAGCGATCCGCGGTAGGATTGGAAAAACGAATGAATCTATATGATATGAAGGAAGAGAACTCTTGAACAAACCACCGTAATAACTTGAAAACAATTGAAGAAAAGCAGGCGAATCATGCGGGAAGAATTAGAAAAGAACGAAGATGCTTGAGAGAATTTAGATATAAGAGATTGAAGAGATGACAAGCTGACTAGAGAATACTTGAGCGATGCAAGATAAGATTTGGAGAATGAGAGTTGAAAGCTGGAATGAATAATTCGAGATGATGGGCTGAGAAGAATCAAACTGAAAGACTCTGAATTGCTCGGATGGGTGAAAGAATTCTCACAATCAAAACAATTATGAGGATGGCCGAAGCTAGATGAATCTTGAAGAGAATGGAGCAAGATTTAAGAGAAACTCTTCTTGGTCTTCACATGTTGAGAATGCGATGAAAACATGAAGTATTGAAGCACTCGGAATGAAGAATAGAAAGGTTGAACCAACGATGAAAAGAATTTGAAAGATCTTGGAGAAAGACATATGGTGATGATAACCCATTCGCGTCAAACTTGAAAGAATTTGGGAATAGCTCGGGAAAATTAGAAGAGTCGAATGAATCTTGGAAAAGACACAGGTTAGGCCCACTCAAAGAACCACCGTTGAACAATTGTTTGAAAAGAGATGCACGGTTGAATTAAATGGCTCAAAAGGGATAACAACCGTTGAAATCTTGGTTAGGAATGAAAACACAGAATCTTACGAGATAATCTTTAGCACTCCAGATAACATGGATAGCAAGGGTGGATGATTAAGAGATGCTGCAACATGAGAAAACATTAAACGAGGAAAGAATCGATCAACACTGAAAGCTCGACTTGAGTCCACGGAGAAGAAAGAAGAAGAATAATAAACTCCTTTAGCATCTTCATGAGAATCACGGATAAGAGCATTGAGGAAAAGAATGAAGAGACTTCACATCCATACGATGGATATTTGATTAAGAAATCTGAGTCCTTGAAGAAAGGGTGGGAGGGTGGGAAAACAAAGACAACTTGGGATGGATGAAGCAAGCACCGTTGAGAAAAAAAGAGTTGATCTTGCGGATGTTGAAATGATCGCATCCACTTGAAGAGAAGCACGCGGTTGGGAAAAGAATTAACATGACGACCTCGATGAACAATAAAGATTAGTATTCACATAGCAATATGAGAACACCGCTTAGGAAAGGTATAGATTCCATTTGACTTGAAGCAACTCGAATACCACAACTTAAAACAAAAGCGAAGGAGTGGCTGCAGAATAAGAAACAAACATATGATAGATCCCATATCGTATCATGTATGCATTGGAAAGATATCCTCTGAGATACTTGAATTCCCACTTATAAACTCCGAAACTTTCTGGTTATGCAATCGGGTGTTGGGGATCGGGGACACAAATATATCACCCAAACTAACAATACCTAGATCAATGTATCCATCCTTCAACACATAACCAAGAAACCAAATCGTTTACCTCAACCTTCAAAAGCATCCGTTATCTGAGTTATGGCAATACTCTCGAGGCTACATGATCGGTTATCGAGGTTATCTCAACAACTGCATAAAAGAGATTTTCGATGTCGGCAAAGCTCGGTATTCAGAACGCAACGATAAAATTGTGGCGACAACACCTCGAGCTCAACTCCGGGACACTTACAACCCTAAATGTCAGGAGGCACCAAGAACAATGTTCTTGTCACAAAACCATCGGAAAGATTCCAAGATACCAGCGTGATCCTAAAAAAATTTGGTGAAATTTGAGAGAGAGTCAAAACTTCTCGTCGGGGGCCTCACGAGGCGACAGAAGGACTGAGGTAAAAAAATCTACTCTCCGATATATATAATCCTAAGACTCAAAACATTTTTCTAGACTCAACAACGCCTGACAAACAATCAAGGGGGCTCCTAAGTCGGGATGGCTCGATTACCAATAGCGCCCTCGATGCGCTATATCTCTCACGTGTCGAAGCACGACTTAACATAACGCATTGAAAGCAATGTGTAAGTGAGGTAATCTTCACACAACCCATGTAATACATAAGGGAAAGATACATAGTTGGCTTACAATACACTTCACACAATACATGAGTAAAGCATTACATCATAGACACAATCAAGGTCCGACTACGGAACCAAAAAAAAAAAGACTACCCCAAATGCTACAGATCCCCGTCGTCCCAATGAGCTCCCTCGATCAACTGAACGAAAACACAATGAACAAGTTCTTCATTGAGCTCCTCCTTGAGCTCAGTGCGTCACCTCCGGTTTCATCGGCACACTGCAAACTGGTTTTGGAAGTATCGAGTCACGGGACTCAACAATCTCACACCGCAGATCAAGACTATTTAAGCTTATGGGTAGGAGAAGGTAGTGAGGTGGAGCTGCAGCAGCGACTAGCATATATGGTGGTTACATTACATAAAGAGAAGCGAGAAGAAGCAAGGCACGGTCGAACAACTCTGATCAAGAAGTGATCCTGAAACTACTACGTCAAACATAACTCCAACACATGTTCACTTCCCGGACTTAGAAGAGACCATCACAGTTACCTGCCTTGATGGGTGTATTTTAATTAAGATCAACCGGGTTTTCTACAACCGGACATTAACAAATTCCATCTCATAACATGAGCACGGCTTTGAAGATAATACCCTGAGGTGTCCCAACAACCCATCATAAGCTCTCATGGTCAACGAAGAATATTCCTTCTCCGGGAAGACCGATCAGTCGAGAATCCGGTTTACAAGACATTTCGACAATGGTAAAACAAGACCAGCAAGACCACCTGTCAAACAAATCCCGATAGGAGCTGCACATATCTGTTCTCGGGGCACACGGGATAAGCTAAGCGTCTGAATGCCGGCGTAATCCAAGTTGCCAAGGAATGGTCCATACGGTGCTCTAGTTTGGACCAACACTCGGAAGAGCACTGGCCGGGGGTAAAATAAAGATGACCCTTGAGTCTGCGAGCCCAAGGGAAAAAGGCTTAGGTGGCAAATGGTAAAACCAAGGTTGGGCCTTCTGGAGAGTCTTATTCAAAGCGAACTGTCAAGGGGTCCATAAATCACTTAACCCAGGTAGGAGCATAAATCAAGGAACATAACACCGTATATGCGGAAACTAGGGCGGCAAGAGTGGAACAAAACACCAGGCATAAGGTCGAGCCTTCCACCCTTTACCAAGTATATAGATGCATTAATTAAAAAAGAATATTGTGATATCCCAAAATATCCATGTTCCAACAAGGAACAAACTTCATCTTCACCTACAACTAGCAGCGCTATAAGAGGGCTGAGCAAAAGCGGAAACATAGCCAAACAACGGTTCGCTAGGAAAGGATGGTTAGGGGGCTTGACAATATGGGAGGCATGATAAGCAAGTGATAGGCATCGTAGCATAGGCATAGCAAGCGAGCATCTAGCAAGCAAAGATAGAAGTGATTTCGAGGTATGGTCATCTTGCACGAGATCCATAAGGAAGAAGAACGAGTCCATGAAGAAGACAAGCGAGTAGTCGAGCGAATCCTCACAACTCGGAGCAGAGCAGAAGCTAGAGTAGCAACCGGAAGAAGCAAACAACATGGTAAACACACAAGCATAAACATGTCATGATGCACAAACAAGTATGATGCATGTCCGGTTTAATGAGGCATGGCATGGCAATATGCAAAACAACACTACAAGTTAAGTGGAGCTCAATATGCAGCGAGTTGCATATTAATGGCTACCACATCAATTATTTAGTTCTCTCTCGGTTATGTACCCAACAATATTAAATGTTATTAAACATGGCGCCACAGACCCTCCCGATCAACGGGACCCCGTTTCGGCCGTAGGAGGTCCGTTTCCTCCGTTTTTGCGATGCGCGGACCCTCCCGATGAGCAGGGATCCCGTTTGAGCGTGGCGGTCGAAAACAAGGCCGTTTCCTCCGTTGTGCGATGCGCCGAGCCTCGTTTCCATACGCTGTACTGTCCAAGCCCTCCCGATGAACACGACCCGCATTCGTTCGACCCAGCGGTTGGCTCCCCAGCGTTCCGTTGCCTCCCGATGAACCGGCGCATTCCGTTGCCTCCCCATCAACCACGGCGCGTTGTTGCCTCCCCATGAACCACGGCAGCGTTGTTTCTCCGTTCCGACCCAGCCATGTGCGTATCGCGAGTAGGCGTTCGAGACCCTGCCCGTATATGCGTATGTGGCGTATTTTCTTTCTTGCACCCTGCTGTTATGCGTATGTGTACATGCTACGTCGTGCCTCTAGCGACTGCGTCGCGGCGCCTCTACAATGACCGGTATATGCATTACCGTTCGCGACCGAGAATGACAAGCGCTACGTGCGCCGACCAGGTGGGTCGGTACGCCGAGCACTTCCTTACTGCGAAGATGTGGCTGGTGGGTCCAGCGATCGAGGCGAATCGTTTGGGTTTTTTGCGGGGCGCACTTCCTTGCGTGCGAAGGTGTATTGATGGGTCCCGGTTGTCGAAGCGTTTTTTCAGCGAATCGGTGGCCGTCGGTGGAATCCCGCTATCAGTGGAGGGATAATTTTTTCAGCGTAATAAGGAGGCACTTCCTTGCGCTGACCGTGGACCAATGTGAGCCTCTCCACACTCTGATCCACGTCCGATGGAAGTCGTTCCTAACCACATTGACCACGCGCAAGAGCACCGAGGCGGTGGATGTGGCGAGGCCTAGGAAGAGACGACGGGGAGCAGGGAAGGCGGCGACAGTGGAAGCCAGCGAGGAAGGAGTACAAGGGTTCACTAGTTCAGCTGCGGTGTGAAACTGCCGTCGCCGCGAGGGCTGACCAGCGGTGGGAATAGTAGGGGCGGTGAGGCCTCCAGCTGACACTTTATCCGACCAAAAAGATGCAGGCATCTTGACCGGACAGGCTTGCTTTGGCGAGTTGAGACAAGAAGACCGAGGTTGAAGAAGCACTCTGACCGTTGGATGGACATCATTTAGTCCTTTGGAGCTAGAATCGTTTATATTGACTAAGTTGACAAAGCCATCATCCCCGTCAACTTAGTAGGCCCTAAGTCAGCCTCCCACCAAGGTGGGTCCCAGCTAGCAGGAAGGTATTCATTTTTTGTGCGTAATAAGGAGGCACTTCCGATGGGTCGGTGAGTAGCCGGGAGCGTTTTTTAATGAAATCGGTGGCCCGTCGGGTGGGTCCCAGCGATCGAGAAGCAAACATTTTTCAGTGAAATACTGGTGGCCCGTCCGGTGGAGTCTCTATTTGTCGAGGTAGAGGAATAATTATTTCACGGATAATAAGGAGGCACTTCCTTGCGGCTGCCGTGGACCCAGCTGTCGACCTCTCCACGTCTGATATTGTTCGATGGAATTCATCGTTGACCACATTGACCCGCGCCATGTCGAGGCACCACGGCGGTGGAGGGCGAGAGCCTAGGAAGGGGGCGACATGAAGCCCAGGGAAGGCAGTTGCAGTGGATGCCCAGCGGAGAGAATGCGAGGTTCAACGGTTAATTGCGCTGCTGCCGTCGCTGGCTATGAGAATAACAGGGGTGTGGGTGAGTGGAGTGGAGGGATGGCTGGCGGCGGTGGGATTAGTATGGGGGCGGTGAGGCCTCAGCGGCGGCTGACCGACCACGGGAGGCAGGAGGCGAAGCGACACGACCCGGCGCTTCTTTGGACGGACTGGAGCAAGAAGACCCGGAGGTGAAGAAGCCGCGCGGCCGTTGGATGGACATCGTGTAGTGCAGTCGAGCTAGAATCGTGCATATTGACTAAGTTGAAAAAGCCGCCGTCCCGTCAACTTAGTAGGCCCACTATCTTTGGATCCCAGCTAGCAGGGGAGTATTCTTTTTGGGCGTAATAAGGAGGCACTTCCTTGCGTGCGAAGATATAGGCTGGTGGGTCCGAGCTGTCATAGGTGATAGCGTTTTTCGCGAAATCTGAGGCCCTTCGGTGGGTCCCGGATGTCGGTGGAGGAATCATTATTTTGCGGCGTAATAAGGAGGCATTTCCTTGCGTGCGGCCGTGGACCCAGTGTTAGCCTCTCCGTATAAGTCCACTTCCGATGGATGTCGTTCATTGACCACGTTGACCAGGGCCGCACCGAGAGCACCGGGGCGGTGGACGGCGGCGAGAGCCTAGGAAGGAGCGACGAACCCGAGGAATACTCGCGATTGTTTCCCCGCGGAGAATACGAGGTTTCTTGGTTCGTTTGCCGTTCGCGGAGAATAACGACATGTGGGTGAGTAGAGGATGTCTAGGCCAGCGATGGAGATGCGGTGGGGCGGTGAGGCTGTGGCGGCAGTAGACCCGACAGGGGAGGAAGCGAGCAGTCCGCGGCGCTTGTTTGAGTGGTTTGGAGCAGGAAAAGCAGATTGAAGAAGCACGGCGGCCGTTGGATGGACATCCAACGGTATACATACCCTCGTGGAAAGCCTCAAATCTGTGGAAAACAGCATACAACCCATCTGCCGTTATTTCAAATAGTTTACAGCCCATTTGCTAATTCTTACGGGTTTTGGAGCCCATATTCTTTTTGTTAGCATTACAGCCCATATTGTAGCCACGGTTAAAATTATCTGAAATTTTGCATATGTCGGTGCGGTCTGAACTGTTTTTAATCCCGAAATTTTGAGTCACATTCAGACTGATTTTAAAAATAAATGTATATCAATATAAAATCCAATAAATTTTCCATGCATAAAAATCAATGCAATTTAAAATCTTGAAATGAAAAAAAGATATTTGAAACTAATTTCCGGTTTGATGTGTTTTAAAAATGTACAACCCATTTCTCATTACTGATAGGCCATTTTCTCGGCCAGCCGAATGAAGCTCTCCTCGTCTTGAAAGATTTGCAGCCCAACAGGCCTGATAAAGTGACTTACTTGACAAATCACAAAAAAACTGGGCTAGCCATTTTCAAAAACAAAAAAAAACTATTGGGCTGGTGCATGGTAAACATAAAAAAAAAGGCTGTCTAGAAGCAGGCGAGTGTCCCACACAGCCAGTTGACACCTGCTTCGTCTCAAAAACAAATTAGATAAATGCCACTCCAATTATGGCGATTCATAAAAATTCCCTGCAATTTCCAAACTTGAAAAATACCACTTGCCAATTTTGCAAACTTTGAAAAAGCATACTTGTAGTTTGCAAACTTTGAAAATACCACTCGGACTTCAAAAAATGCCACTAGAAATGGCATGAAATGGCATTTTCAAAGTTTAAATTGCGGTGGCATTCTCGGAGCATTTAACAAATTAACCCAAAACAAAAATAAGCTGGAAATGATTGTCTTTGGGTCCACTGTGTCAGCCGCTCGTTGTGCAATCTCTCGTTTATTGATTTCGTTGACAATGGCATGGGACCCGGATGTCAAAAATCCACTAGGAGGAGCCATTTTTTATTGGCTTGAAATAAGGAGGCACTTGCTTGCGTCTTTGCCATGACCTTGGCGGGTCCTGCATCATCCTCTCCATGTACAATCATCTCCCGATTGTGTCGCGTCAATTTGCTAGGCCCACAAGTCAGCCTCTAAACCCATGGAGGACAAATACAACCCATTTAAAAAATAATAGCCCATTCCATACGTTCAAACCGAAAGTTCAACATTGAGCAAAATGTAGCAGTCTGATCCACATATAGAATCTTGAACTTCCACGTTGACAACCATCATAGCCAAGTTAACTATCTACTCCCACTATACAAGTACTAACTTACTCTTAGCTAACTAGGCGATGCGGCGGTACGCTAAGCGCCGGCACGGCGTCTGCGCCTGCCTACCGGACTTGCGGAGGTGCGATAGAGGCGCATTGCTTTCGCGCTTTGGCCCTTTCCATGCGGCGTGGTCACCGGCTTTGGCTGGCGGGAAACCCACTTGGCGAGCTGGTAGTAATAATCGGCGTCATGACAGCGTGCGTGCAGACAACCTCGGGGGCTATTTTCGGCGCCGGCCTCCATGTGGTCGGCCCGATTCGCGGGCGCTGCTGCTCGCGACTTCGAGGCGTCGATGCCTTGCTGCTCCATGTCCCAGCTGGCGGTGCAAATCGGCGATCTGCTGCTCCTCCGGTGAGCCGGTGGCGCTCAACAACTCCTGCTCCTCCGCCATGCGGTCGCGCTCCAACAACTCCTCGATCTGCGCATTGCCATCTAAAGGCAGATAGAATGCCTCCTCCCTCCGTCGCCTTCGGTGAAAACCGAACACTAGTTCGGCGGTGACCGCCTCGGCGTCGCCTACAGCGGGACGAGGCGGGGGCATGTGACGTGTAGTAGCGACGTCGGGCGGTGGGGTCTTATGAGGATATGGTGAGTTGGGTCACGGTGGCCTTTGGAGAAGGCGAAGCAGTACTTATAGGGGGCAAGGTAGCTTGACGGTCATCGAATTCAATGCATAATGTCTTAAGCGTGCGACTTGCCGTGGAAAACTAGGAAGCTGAAATTATGACTGTGCCGTTCTGTCCGTCTGGGTCATGCGCCCGGCATGGCGGTCAACGAGTGCACTCGAATCATCTCCCTCCTTGTCAATAATGATTTCACGGTTTAAAAAGCCTGCAACAATTAAAGCGTATCTTTTTCGCATCGGTTAGCAGCCTTAATTACGGTAGGCTGCATGCGAGGCACTCAGAATCGCTCGAGCGATGCTGGCGACATGCACACGAGTCACGGCCGAGACGCGCATGCAGCCACTTAAATCGCTGGGATTAATTAGGCTTAAACTTCGCATGCGTTAATTATTGCCATGCCTTGGTCTTGCTGCTTTACTCACGGGACTAATAAACCGGACGGAGGAGTACCTTGGTTGGTGAGAGGTTTGAATTAAGCCCTGCAAACCTGAAAGGAGGTACTAAATGCGTGCGTGATCCGCTATTTATTAGTGTAGGATCGAGTAGGTCGTTTCTTGAATTGAGTCCTGCAAACCCGGAAAGGAGGTAGTACATCGTGATCCGCTATTTATCCGTGTAGGATCGATAGTGTAGCTTATCGGTTTCTTGAGGTAGGCATTTTTATCCGTGTAGGATCGATAGTGTAACATCGGTTTCTTGAGAGGTAGGCATTTTGTTCAAAAATCTGTCACTTTGCATCTTCGTCACAAATAAAATTGCGGGGCGCATTTGTAGGCTAGCTAGTGATCGATCGATAACTTGTAAACAACGGCGAATAGAAATAAGTAGCTGATTAATGCATCTCAATGATTCAAAGATCATATACAAATATGTAGCTCCAAAAGCAAAAGATCAGCCACTTGGATCTTGCGTCGCAACTAAAACTAACTAATGCGATTCCCATACATAAGATCAACATGTTAATGCATCTCAATGATTCACAGATCATATACAAATATGTAGCTCAAAAGCAAAATCTAGAAAAACATCTATTATTCCTACCAACATGGATGCTTCTCTTGGCCAACATTGATCTGGTGAAAGACAAATTTGTTTGTGAAGTCTACAATTCCTCTTACAAGCGTAAGTGGTTTCACCAAAATGGAACCATGAGAATGAACCACACATGATGGAGGAACATCCTTTGCAATATGATTTGGTCTTCTCTCGATCACACCATGAGACTATTTTGAATACAAACTTTAACTTAGGAAAATGATGCCCATTGTATAATCAGACCAAAGCAATGAAGCACCTAGTGTTGGCGATAAATAGTACAATACTACTTTTACGAGTCCATGAAGTGACTATCAATCTTTGTGTCTATTTTCAAATGGCCTTTGCATGCGATGACTATACTATTCTCTTGTGCAATTCAAGCAAAATTGCGGACACTTTTTTGTTTGCCAAATAGCAGCAGGCGAGACATCTCTGTGCGCACAAATATCAAGCAGCTAGTAAACATATACCACACCATGTTAGCATGATGATGGAAGAGGTGAAATCGATACAACGAAATTAGCATCCAATCATTGAATCCTGTCCTGCACCTCCAATGTAGGTCCACCACCTTAATAAATTCACATACAAACCACTAGTATTACTATCTAATGACGATACAAAAGAGTAGCAAGATAGTAGCAAACCATGTACCTTCGTAATGAACATCTCATAGTGCCACCAATTGGATATAAAGGTTTGGAAAAAACATGCTCCTAATGTTGAACCAGTTGGACTTTTGTGCAGCTCCACTAAAATCGAGCATCCTGTTTGCATAGATATTGAAAGTGTGATTACTATAAAAGTGGCACTAGTTGAAGCATAGACTCACAAATATAAGCATTCCAATTTCTTAATGGGAAAAGGTAGCAAGACTGTTTCTAACCACCTATTTGAAGGAATAAATAAAGCAACAACGGTGATGTCGAGGAAGGCATACATAGTTTTTTACGAAAATGAGCCATTCTGACCTTTCCTCTTCTTTTAAGCAAATTTGTGCAGTTCAACTAAAATAAAATGCCATCACCGCCTTGACAATTTAGTGACACTGTACAAAAGGAAATGACTTAACATTACATCATGATGTTGGGTATGTAGTAGACAGGCATTAGAGACAAACATGCATACCTCCTTTGATAACATAATGAACATTAATTTTAACAAAGGTGTGACTAGCTTTACCAGGATAATTTGAGTGAACTCTACACCCTCTGTTCCTTAATATAAGACGTTTTCACGGTTCAATTTAAAGTACCCAAACGTCTAATATTTAGAAAAACAGGTAGTATTTTTCTTGAGCACATATCTGGGAAAGCTTGCCACACCTTATTTATTTCCATACACTAATGCAACACCATTCGAATACTACAAATATACACTAATCCGGTGGCTAGTGCAATAGTAGAGTAGTTAGTTTATTACAGGTACAGTGCAATGGTTTTACTGAACAGATTTCAATAAACTCTAGCACTAGAAGGTTTCTATAAAGGTAACAAGTTTCAGCATTGGTATACTAGATGTGCATGAGCATTAAACCAAATCTGAAAATCGAAGGTAACTAGCATTATTAACTAATGACAGTATAAAAAATTGCAAACCATGTACCTCCAAGGTAAATATCATTTTGAACTCGGGGGACCTTAAAAATGCTATCCCAATCTTGATAATCGATCAAACATAAAACTTGATCGAGCGAATCAAAGAAGAATAGGAGGAGGAGGTGCCCTCTTGACCTTTCCTCTTGTCTTCATAATTATGCATGCAGTTTAACCAAAATAAAATGACATCAGTAGCCTTGGCATTTTGGTGACCTTTGTACAAAAAAATAAATTATCTCATGAAAGTGAGGTATGTAATCTATAAGCATTAACGATTGCAAAAATCTGAAGGTAGTAACAAGTTTCATCGTTGGTATCTTGGCTGTGCAACGACATTAGAATGCCTTAGCTGAAAAATCTTTAATACATCCACAATCAACACTAACCTAAAATGATCCGGTGACATTAAATGGCCTTTGCTTAAATTATCGTGGCATTATCTTTGAGGCGGCATTAGTTAAATGTGGCATCACTTTAGCGATAGCATTGCTTGACTTATTTGTTGGCATTATACTATGACAAAAAAAAGTGGCAATAAGAGCATGGGAGGCCCATTAGGACGATTGGGCGCACCAGTACAATGTACCTCCATGGACCTTGAGTGGTGAGGAGGTATGGTTGCCCGAGCAACAAATATCCGAGCAGCATATGTGGATTACATCCCATTTTGTTCTCTTTAGCCACCTTTTTCCTATGTGAGGACAATAAACCGATCGACTGGTCATTCTCTATTGCGTTGTCATGCCTTTCTACCCTTCTTCAACCAAGAGACCACGAGACTCGTTCCTTAGCTACTGATTTCCCCTTTTCAACCTAGATCGGGTTTGATGCCTACTCTCTTGGGCGATCTGAGTCTCCTTCCTTTCCTTATTCAACGAGACATGCATTAGTGCGCATGAAGTAGGGTTTCCTTTAATAGTCAAATTATGGTTTTAAGTCTGCGTGGCGATAGATCGGACGATAGCGAATTGGGAAGATGGTGGAGTGGAAAAAATCCACATGCAAGCGGCGTGCGGATGGGGCAATAGAACAAGGGTATGGTTGAAAAAGGTAGCATACACGAGGTCGGAGGGAAGTGGCCGCTTCGTGGTCATCGTTGTCCACACACTACAGCATCGAGCTTGGGGACGGAGGCCATCCCGTGCGGGATCTAGAGTGCGAGAAGGGCGGCCTTGTCGATGCATGCATGACCTCGCTTCGCTGGCAACGAGTGCGTCAACGCTGCATGTCCTTTTCTTCCCGGCGGATCTATGACCATCGGTGAGGAGGAGAGAGGGCCGTCTTTTTAGATCACGGAGAGATGGTGGTAGTGTGAGAAGCAAGTGGGCAGCCCTTGGCAGAAAAGTTGAAGCTCCAGCCTATATATCTTTTTTATACTACTAATCTTTGGATGTGGAGTAGTGGTAGAGTAGTTTATATTTTCTCTGCGTCTGAAGTACCGGTTAGTCGGTGCTTCAAAACTGAGCAGCACACCATTGAAAAAATAAAGGTCGATAACTAATCGGCACCTCGGGCCAGCGACGAGATCGCATTTTGCGAGAAATTACACAGCATGTTTCATTGACATGTGGTCCCGTTCCACATATCGGTGAGACAACGGCGATAGTAAAGGTATTTCGAACCAGCGTGTAGGCAGGCGCCCTTGCCGTGAACCGTGGCAAACTAGCAACGTCCACCGACTCTTCGCCTTTCCCTCTCGATTTGGAACTGTTGTTGCCGCTCTTCCTCTCCTCCTCCATTTTCCTTCAGCCCTTCACCCTTTCTTCTACCATTGTTCGTCGTCTTCTCCATGGAGAGCAGGGCAACGACCCGTTATTCTTGCCCGATCACGAAAGATGATGGTGGAGGAACTCATTGATCGGTCTGCGTCATCACCTCGGCTAGCATGGCGGGTTCGTTCAAGCCCATTCTCGACTCAACTAATAACATCATTACAAGGAACCCAAGAGTCAAGGGCGGTTTGATCTCCCTATCTTCTTCGGCGTGACCACGATGGTAGCACCCGCCACGGCGGAGCCTGCCTACATGCAAGTTGATGCAGCTTGATAATGATACATATGATGTTAAGATGCCATCGCTTGAAGGCAAGGCTTGGCGGGCACAAATGGAGATTGGGTTGTTTACATTGGGTCCAAGCTGCGAGTGGGAACTTGTGAATGTGTACACTCGTGACGGGTTCCACTTCAAAAATCTCAGCGGACTGCCGGAGGTTGAGCACACGGTATTATGCGCATGTTCAAATACAATCATGGTGACTGTCTTCTACGGAAGATAGCAATTTCTCAAGTCCCCAACCACTCTTGGAATTACAACAACTATGAAGTTGTTGCTATCTTCGACAAGCTTGTTGCCGTCCTCAGTCATTTGACTGGATGGATATTGCTCAAAAATCAGTTTCTGTACATGGATGAGTACTGTGATGCAATTCGATATGAGGGCCTTGTGTTTGCTGCCACAACTCGTGGCACTATTTTTGCATGGCATCCTCGTTGTTTCGGTACGTTTGTCTTCCACCGTAATTATAATTGTTTCATCCACATGCATCCGGGTTAGCAAGTTTCCCTTTAGTGCATAGTATCTTAGATTAGTATCATAGGTGGTCTCATTTATTGCCATGCATGACACATAGTAGCATCACATTTATTATGTTACGGTATCTACCTATGTTACTATAACCATCTCTCTCTTCCTTAATTGCCTGCCACACAAGCATGTTTGCGAGTCCCAAGTGCATGATACTACTTATGTTACCCCCACTATGGCCAGTCTTACTAATTAACCTTCTTCTTGTGTTTCCAAGGTCCTGTGAACATTCCACCACCTATACTTGAAGATTTTATAACCAAGGGGGAGATGATGATGGTGATGATCACGAGCATGAGGAGAGCAGCGCCCATATACTATTTGGCGCTGGCAACTAATTCGATGGATCACCTCTTCTCGTGTGTATACAACCCTTGATGATGTTCTTGCTAAGGAAGCGGTGTAGTCTCCCATGGTCGCACTCTCCGGACCTATTCAACACCGTTGCATGGTATTCGGGATGGATACTAGTGTGCTAGCGTAACTCCTTCTCCACAGTGCAGAATTGATAGTCTTGGAAAACTTCGCTCTTCCTTGGACAAAACTATCAATGATGGTGAAAGGCGATCAAGCTGCTGTTGACACAACGTTACTACCATTTATGAGAAGCAAGCTGTGTCTATACCTCGGACATTTGGGTGGTTCCCTACCCGATCTTGATATAGTAGGCGCTTGACTGGATGATCGATCTGCGTTGGTCTCGGATCGACAATGGATGGCCCGTCGAGAGAATCACTTGTGGTTCAAATCAAGCGTTTCAACACCGAGGAATGGTTGAGTTGAAGTTCATTTCATTGCTTGTTATTTGTTGTGTGGTGAAAACTTTAGTATTTATAATGTATCCTCGTTGTCGATGTGGGTTGATGACTGTTGTATGTAATAAAATGATATACTGTGATAAACTTACTAAATTTATGAATGGCTTTCGAGTTATACGTAGTGAGTGGTGCGGACGAGGAAAAAATATTTTCGAATACATAATTATGCGTGCATTGCAACAGGTTATCGGATGAGGCCAATCAACAATAGTAGTACACTATTTGTACTAGCTTCACATGCTTGGCGTCGTGCGGGTGTTTTCTTGTAGCCATATTGTACTACGTAACCAGCACCTCGAATCCTCGATACTAGTAGTAGTACTATATAGTAAGTAGTAGGAGTAGTAGGGTGGCATGGGTGAGAACAAGCATTCACGTCGAGTCTGACACACGCCACCAGCACAACTTCCATCGACACCATATTTCTTGGAGTCGTGCTAGAGCAATCTCTTCAACCTCATCGTTTCTCTAACTCAGCCATCGTGCGGCGAGCGAGGTTGGGGTTTGCCGATAGTCGGTTTCCTTAGCTGCGGTCCCACTTGTAAGGCCAACTTCAGCACGACCCCCAAGCGGACCTCCGTTTTGCACGAACTCAACGATAATTTTGACTAGAAAAGCAAGACCAAAGAAAACAAGAACCACAAGAATACATTTTACTACTCACATGTAAGTTGGATTAGTGCCTTCTCGATGCATTCATTGTTGATCTGCGGAGGCTCGATCTTGCGTGCTTCTTTCTTCTTGAGTGTAAAAAGTAGACGTTGCTTCCTCGCATCTAGTCTCATGTCTAGCCTCTATTCTAGTACTTCCTCGGTTCGTTTTCTCTGCGTCTAAGCGACAACACGCATACCAAGTAGGAGTATCAACAAGTGCACTAATCTCATCTATAGCCTCTCATGCTAGCTAAAAGTGATAGAACATCTACTAAATTGCGCTCTATCAATATATGGATGTACTCTTCTTCCCAATACAAAAACTTGCATCCATTCTACTCCCTCCGTTGCACAAAACATGCCTTCTATTTGTCAAAATATATATGTATCTAGACATGTTTTAGTATATAGGTACATCAATTTTTGGACAAATGGAAGTCAAGTATTTTGGAGCAGGAGGATTACACAATAAATTTTTAAGTTAGCACAACTAGTCTAATCCGAGAGCACAACCGAAGATTTGGTGGGTTCTTCCTCCTTTTGCCGACCGTGGGACATCCGGCATCCAGTCGTGTCATGAAAGAAAATAGAGTGGTAGTTGAAGCCACGAGATGTGCATCTTAGGTTAAAGCGTAAATAGAATCTTACTACTCTTGAGTAACTCAAAAGCGGCCACGAAGATCTTTCTTGGATTTGTTTTCATCACCGTGCGTCGAGGTGAAAGATGTGCAGGTTCAATGGGTCCTCTTGCGTTTTCAGCGACATGTGGGACCGCATGTGAGCAAGCAGAACGATGGGCTCTGTGGCGTCTGTTGTTGGTGAAGAGATCTGAGTCTGAGCACGGACTGGGGAAATTTTTCTCGTACCTCGATATAGGCTCGATATGAGTGGGGTGGCATGGGCCATAACTAGCATTCACGTCTAGCAATCGGCTACGCCACCCCACGAGTCCCATCCGACACCAATTTTCTTGGAGTCAGTGCTACAACCATCTCTTCTCCCTCCTTTTTCTCAGCCATCGTAGCGGTGGGCAGGGTGGGGGTTTGCCGATAGTCGGTTTGCTCAACTACGGTCCCACTTGTAAGTGAAAATGCAACACCTACGCATTCCGCTTGGCGTGCGGACCAACCCGTGTGGGGGTCGGCAGCGAACCGACAACCTTTTATTTTGAACTCGTAACTTGTAAAATTTGGTTCTGCTCCATGGCGCGATCGATAGATGAAAATACGATTTTGCCTAGAGTAATGAGAAGTTTGGTTACGGCGCCATTCATGCATGGAGTAAGTATGAAAATTATGAAGTTGATCGAAAGTTAAGATAATTACTGTAGTATCATATACTACTACATGGATTTGTGGAAGATAAAAATACATACGGATCCATCAACGACATCCTCACGCCCTAGTCGCGTGGTCACCAACCGGCGTGTGAGGAGCAGCGGCGTTGGCAGCGAGCTCAACGTGCTTCTGAACAGTGCCATCCAAGGTTGCCCTGCGGTCCAAGAAGGCCAGCGTCCTATCATCCTCCTCTTGCATGCGTGTAGACGTGGGTGATTATGTTGATGGTGTCTTGCTCGCCGGCGCTTGCTTGGCCATAGCGACCTCGAGTGGACATTCTCGGTATAGCAGCGAGCGGTCGCGGGGGCCACCGGTCGTCGAAGAGGTTGTCACCATAGTGGCCGTTGAGGGTGGCGGGCATCCACAGGCACAGGCAGGCGTCGGCTGGAGGCTTAGGTCAAAGTCGTCCATGAGCTTCTTGTGACGGTGAACTTGTCGAGAAGCCGGCGAGGACCTCGTCGAACAAGGAGATGAAGTGTCGTCCAAGCGGCCCCGCCCTAGCGGCCTCAAGCAATACTACACAGGGACATTCCTCATTGCGGGGCCGGCGAGCCGACGCCGTCAGACCATCTGGCACTGACCGGTTGATGCTCGCTCATCGCCTCCATGGGTCTAAGCAGCTTCTACTACCTCCGTCCTGGTTTCTTGGTCCCCATTGTAATCCGTGTCAAATTTTGACCACAGATTTAACTAACAAAATGTTCGCATGTTACTAAAATTATATCACTGAAAACTATGTTCAAATCAGAATCCAAAAATATAATTTTTGTTGACATGCATCAACATTTTGTTAGTTAAATCTTTGGTCAAAATTGCCACAAATACAAAGGAGACTAATAAACCGGGGCGGTAATATCAGTCAGCCGATCTTGCGATTCGGTGATCACTCTTGCCCTTGGTTAGCGTGCGTAGGTGCGTGGGATTCGTACTACTCCTCGGCCTCTCACTTTTGCCTTTGGCTGTGTGATAGGTGGGCCAGCCACCCCCAGGCCCGTGTCATTCACCCAGCGGTTGCCTTAAGTCAATGAAGTTCGCCCCCCCTCGTGCAGTCTTGATATAGTCATCTCCGGGACCTCTAGTTGGGGCCAAGCGAGAGAGAAGTTTGATGTTCTTGGTTTATTGGTCCCCTTGCATTTTATGCCAAGTTTTGACCTTTGATTTAACTAATAAAATGTTAATGCATGTAAACAAAAATGTTGTGTAAGTCACATTACGAAAACCAAATAATCCCAAAACACTTAGGCACGGTGCATTAACTCCCTCCTTGTTTCTTATTTCGTGACATACTCCCTCCTTTCTGGTTTATAAGGCTCAATTCAAAAATCTCACCAACCAAGGTAGATGGTGAGTGGTGGAATACTTTTTGTAGTTTGAAAAAGCACCCAATTAATGCTCTTGTTTTCCTCAAAAAAGTATGTTTACCAATGCATTAATTACAATGCATGCATGCATAAATTACATGCATTGGTCAATTTCTCTTAATACTTGCATGCAATGATTTAATACACCTTGGAATCTGAACATGTGATGAAAAACCAAATTGAGCCTTATAAAATGGAAAAACTAAAATTTGAGATAAGCCCTATAAACCGGAAAGGAGGTATCAACCAATGAGAGATGTGGGCGTGCATGCTTTCAATGACTTGAGACTACCAAACATGACATGCGGTGTTTAGTTCATTGCATGTAATCCTATTAGTACTCTAGTTAGCAAAAAAACATTAAGTTCTCTCGCCGATAGGAATAAAACACCATGTATTTATTCTGGAGGGAGTAGTACATTTTGTGACATGCATTACTAGATATTGCTAGTCAAATACTAAAATCCAGATGGGCGTGGTAGTACTCCTAAATCCAGACGGTGGTGCTACTAGTACTAGTAGTAGTACTACCAATGTAGTAATCCTAGGAGTACTAAGCTTTGTACTACTGATTAGTCAAATTATTACGTCTTTGCTCCTCACGGTGAAGTGACAAGACCTGCGCCGGAGATGACACACAGTATGGCGCCGTGTTGACATACCATAATCAGCCTCACCATCTGCAGTCACTATCATCATGGCTGTAGAGCTAGCACTGCTTACAACTAGCCCTATTACCGACATAATTTCCCGTGCGTAGATGCCGTGCATTGCGGAACACTGGATTAGGGTGGGCGGCTCGGCGGTGACCATCAGCCAGATTTTTCCGGCCTTCTAGATGTGGTGGGGAGGAGATAAGGCTGATTGTGAGAGACAAGGAGTTGTTTGTAAATAGGGAACAAGTCACGGGCATCTTTTTGCAAAAATGGAGAAGCTTGGTTTGTATCGTGAGGATCTAGATCCTCGGCTATTGGTGAAAGATGGGAGGCACAACATCATCACCAACTCGGGACCTGTTTGATTCGCGAGATTTTGAAAGCGAGGAATAGGACGACAATATTACAAGTTTCAAGCTGATATTACAAATGTTAGGAGTAATGCTGCACCTAGGAAGAGGAATTACTAGGAAGTTTACGTAAGAACTTTCGTTACTTTAGGTGGATGCAGCGTTATCGTACAAACTAAAATCCACCGCCCTAACAAGTCACTAATGGGCAAATAAGTTTTGAGTCTCGGCCACTTGATGTTTCAAAAACAAATTCAGCTTCTGCGGAGACTTTGTCATTTAGGCTTAGGCGCTTGCGGTGATCAGCACACCATTCATTGTTAGCGAAGGCATAAAACCTCATTACCTTGAGCACTTGCCTCGAGAACAAAGAACACAGCCAATTTAATCTCAGATGTGCTGCCTCGGTAGTCGATCAAATCAATTTCGTAAGATGGAGATCAAGGCATTCGATGAGATTGTTATAGTGCAGCACATTTTTCACTTCGGGTCTTTTTATACGCAAAAGAAGAACATATTAGAGCAACTGGCTGCATAAGATTGTCGTGTCATCAAGAGATACCAATATCATTCGCTCATACGATAGGGTTGGCTGGCTAGTGATATTTTTTCACTCTCTCTCTCTCTCTCTTCCTGTCTCTCTATCTTTCTATTTCCTCTCATTTAACTAGGAGCACGTGAAGAGCTTGGGCATTTGTTGCCTTCCACTATGTGGCGATGCCATATTTGCAAAAGTATGCCACATAATACGCATCGATGTCAAATCAAAAGATTTTGGCACCGCTCTCGCGATGTGAGAGAGTTGGCACCGCTGTGCACACAGACCCACATGTATAAACAAATCAATCAAACCAACTACACCAGCCTCTCACTCTCCCAAACAAGTGTTTTTCTATTGCCTCGGTCCTCTCTCTCTCCCACGCGGTGTTTTTCATTCGTGAGTTAATTTGGCACGAACAAAGTAGGTGATCAGATTGGGGCACCGGTGAGCAATGGAGGGCATCGATGCCAAATGCATCACAAGTGAATTTGGCACGTGTTTTGGCCTACATAGCCCACTTTTGTACTCCCTCCGTCCCAAAATTCTTGTCTTAAATTTGTCTAAATACGGATGTATCTAGTTACATTTAGTGTTAGATACATCCATATCTAATCAAATGTAAGACAAGAATTTTAGAACAGAAAAATCTACCTAATATTTAGTATAAAATTTTGACCATAGATTTACCTAAGAAAATGCCAATGCATGTCACTAAAAATTACACCATTTGAAATTATGTTCAAATACAAATCCAACGATATAGTTCTTAGTGACATGCATTAACATTTTGTCATTTAAATCTATGGTCAAATTCTAATACTACAAAATTGGAAGAGTAAACTAGGGCGGAGGTAGTACTTGCCCTTAGGGTAACCATAGAGTTCTTTGGAGTAGTCTAAGTTACTTTCCACTATGACTAGCCTAGGCTACTATAGTAGTACAACATAAAAATGATGCAGGTGATCACGTGAAAAAATACTAAAACATTTCTTTCGGTGCGGTGCGTAGATGTAGTTTTGAACACTACACTTGTCATCGTAATTTGGGAAAATTACGAAAAATTGAGCTACGTTGTGATTACCGTTTACTAATAGGAAAGAAGTTTCACCTCGATGAGTAGCTTCT
This sequence comes from Aegilops longissima, assembly GCA_021605205.1. NCBI lineage: Eukaryota > Viridiplantae > Streptophyta > Magnoliopsida > Poales > Poaceae > Aegilops > Aegilops longissima. The sequence goes on from JAHIAM010000655.1 coordinate 52,106, forward strand.
CCGTGCATGAAAAGCATGTAAGAATCCAACAACTTGATCAGATTGGGGCGATAGATTTTAGTGCTAAGATCTTCACTTTGTCGCATGGTAGGTCAAGCTTGTGGGAATCATTTTCGGAAGGCGGTCGTAAATACATCAAGAAGAAATTTAAAATGTGAATTTCAAGAAGGCGGAGAAGAAGATGAGTGATGTACACGAGCGATTACGGATCAATAAAGAGTTAGGAGAATTTGGCGGCAGAGTACACCAACGCTGTCAATTTGGTACGTCAATGACCCTGATTTTTGTTGGACCTTCTAGATCCGATACAAGCAATCTCTCAAGGAAAGGCGCATTCTCAATGACCATAACGTGGAACAGCTGGGTGATCTCTTCCCAATTGATGTCTTGTTGCGGGGCCAGCAAGACACATAAATCCATCGGAGATTCGTCGGCGATGTGGAGGCTAATGAACCCGTGGATCTGCTCAAGGCGAAGGTACTCGGCCTTGATACAGCTGCGGGCGGTGCTCCATAGCCTTCTTGAGATGACAACGTCGAAGAGGTCGAGCTGCTTGAGTTGAGGAGAAGAAAGGCGGTAGCGGCATTAATCTGGGGAAGATAGCAGGGGCTGAAGCTGGCCTTGCGCGGCGTTGGCGTGGCGGAAGGCGGAGCGGCGAGGCGACATCGTCCAGCTTCAAAGCTGAGCTCCTCGAGCTGATCTAGGGTGGGGATAGAACCACTCGTCGAACTTGGGTTGGACCTTGCGGTTGGTGCTTGAACATGCGGATGTCAAAAGCGTCTGGCTGGCCAGGTGCGATGAAAGGATCTTGGAGACTACGGACCATGCGTTTGCAATCCCGTCGCGAGAGGCAGGTATCGGCGGTGAGGTTGAGGGGCCTTAGCGCTAGAGCGCCGCCGCCCGGAGAAGCGAGGCGGTCCACCACGGCAGATTTGGTGGGGAGGAGGCCGATGATGGCGAGCAGCATGTCATCGGGGGCTCTTGATGAAGTCGAGCTCGCGGATCACGGTTTAGCTCGGCGGCCTCCGCTTGGCTGCCTCGCCGTCCATCTCAACCGGCGGCGGCCGGTGTACCGTGTGCTGGTGTGTGTTGTGTTGCTGGGTGTCTTGGTCGTCATACATGCATGCCGCCTGTGCGGTGGTGGTGTCTTGTGAGTCGTCCTTGGCATAAGAAGTTTGCCCTCTAGTTTACTTATTTTCACCCTTGCCACATGGGCAGCACACCAAGATACAACACGACTGACAACGCAGCATGTGGATTGGTTGACGGTCAACTAAACAATATATGGAGCTATCTGCTGACACGGTGGCGTATAATCCGTCGGTATAGAGAGTTCGAGTGAGAGGGAGGCCCGTGAGAGATAGTAGAGAGAGAGAAAGAGCTACTCCCTCCGTTCGATAATGTAGTTACAACATTTTTAAGTCAAACTTTTGAAACTTTGACCAAGTTTATAAAGAAATTACTTATATCGCAATACCAAAGATAAATGATAGTATGAAGTAAGTACATGTTGTGATGAATCTAATGATCGTTCGAGATGTAAATGTTTTCTCCACATATACCTGGTCAAACTTTTACGAGGTTTGACTTTTCAAAACATCCATATGCTTATGGGCGTGTGAGAGTCCCTAACGAGAGAGAGAGAGAGAGAGAGAGTGAGTGAAAAAAGTGTGTGTGTGTGTGTGAGAGACATGGACAACACAATGAAAGTGGAGAAAAGGCATCGTGTCTTATGCAAACATATCACACATGCATCTTCGACAAGCGGAGGCAAGGTGAGGAGATAGTGTGTGGTTGTTTGGAACCGAGAGAAGACCCTAGCACGTGGCCAGAGAGGTCGACAAACAAGGAGAGAGGTCGAGAGAGCGTCTGGAGAAAATGCAGACATGGGGAGGAGAGAGTGTATGTTTGTCATAGAGATCCCACAGGAGATCGTGATGGGACTACATGGGTGGGAGATCGAGTGACAAGGTGTGTGCGTGATAGAAGATGCCTCGAGAGATATCGAGATAGGCGTATGGATGGAAGGAGACAATCGTGTGTTCACGATGGCTAGTAAGAGATAATCATACTTAGGAGGGGGTGCTTGCGCCTATGGCCCGTTTGGATACTCTAACTCAGTTAGAGGTTAGAGTTAGATTCTAACCTGAACTAACTAAACTAACTCTAAGTAAAGAGGTGTTTGGATGGCAGGGTTAGATGGGCCGAGATCTGTGAGGCACCTTCACGGGCGGTCGAGAGGGAGGGAGGGAGGGCGAGAAGCTTGAGGAAGTGGGGAGGGATCTGCTGCTGGGGAGGCGAGAGAAAAAGTGTTTATTAGTGGTCCAGGAAGAACTAACACAAATAAGCACCTCTTGGATGGGTTAGTTTTTTGGATGGGTTAGATGCATCTAACCTAAACTAACCCTCATGTTTGGATCTTTTGGGTTAGTTGACTCCAAACTAACTCTAACCCATGGATCCAAGCAGAGCCTATGATGGAGTGAGGATTATGGTACTTAGGAGTCGTGTCACATGGAGAGAGAACAAGGAGGCGGAGAGTGTTGGATGGGTCTATATGTATAATGGCGAGAACATGTGTATGTATGAACAGGGAGATATAAGGCCAGTTTGGCTTGCGTCGTGAGCATCTTTTGCGTGGCCAGGGGTTGTGGCTGGATTTCATGCAGCTTGTTTGGTTGCTACCTGAAAAAAAAGCCCTTTGGGCTGGGTTCCTGCACTTTAATTAGCTTTGGCTGAACTCCGAGACCTTGCAAGTAGCTTTGGCCCAGACCGATTTGAGCGCTGGCCATGCAGTGCGTGCGGCACCCACGAGGCTAACACAACATGGATGGATATTAGCATTAAATAATTGATGCATGGATTGATTGATGGGGCGTTGATGCTTTGCTGGCGAGGCATGAACCAAGCAGCTTCAGCACCACACAAGCTGGCGAGCAGAAATATTTTACATCTCCGTCCACACCAGGCATTACCGGCCATCAAGGCATGAGGGCAGTCACGAACCAAACTGACCAATAAAGTTTGAGAGAGATTGAGGAGCCCGATAAGGCTGAGTGGTGCGTCGGATAGCTGAGAGGAAAGAGATATTCCATCCGCTCGATAATGCGAGTGCATGTAAATTTTTAGAAGTCAAACTTTGGAAACTTTGATCAGGTTTACGCAAATGTTATTTATATCTACAATACCAAAGATACATCATACAAAACTACATCTCATGGTGAATCTAATGGTATATGTTTGCCGTACTAGATGTAATTTTTTTCTCCACGTACATGGTCAAACTTTGTGATGTTTGACTTTTCAATAAATCTATATGCTATGGGCGAAGGAGAGTGCCTCGATCGAGACAGATCAAGTGCGTGTGAAGGAGAATGAGTAAGTGTGCAAAAAGAGTATGTGTGTGAAAGAAAGTGACAACAAGCGATAAATTAGAGAGAGTGTGTGTTTTTTGTTTCTTATGCGAACATATCACGCATGCATCTCGAGATGGAAGCGAGGCGAGGAGATACGAAGATAGCTAGTGTGTGATTGTTTGCAGCGGAGAGACACCCCCTAGCACATGTCCAATAGAGTCTGGCCAACAAGGAAAAAAGGTCGAGAGGGACACATGGATGGCATGGGCGCATGGGGAGGGAGAGAGGGTGTGTTTGTGATAGAGATCCCTCGAGATCGTGAGGGACTATATGGGTGGGAGATCGAGGGAGTGCGTGCTTGATAGAAAGATGCCCGAGAGAAATCGAGATAGACCATGCACATGTTTGTGATGGAGACTAAGATTAGCTAGTCATATACATATAGGGGGACTGCGTGTGCCTACAATTGAGTGAGAGACCATCATACTTGGCTAGCTGGGCATGAGATTGTGTGTGTGTGTGTGTGCGTGTGAGATGGAGAGAGAGAGGAGAGAGAGATAGAGTTTTAGATGGGCCTGTCAGTGCAGTGAGATATGCATGTGTATGTGTGACCAGGTGGATGGAGAGTTTGAGAGAGGGGGAAGAGCTCGAGGGCGACATAGTGGTGCGTGAGAGAGTTCAGGCAAGAGCCAAGGAATTTGTGTGCGTCGATGAGTGCACCAAGATATCTAGCTTGGACTAGCTAGAGTATCATACATAGTGTCTGAGAGAGACCTATAGATGGTGTATATATGAATCACGAACTAGAAAGACCCCACACACACACAGAGAGAGAGAGAGAGAGAGAGAGAGAGAGAGAGAGAGAGGGACCAACAAGGTTTTTGTGTCGGATCGTGCGACAGAATTGAAGATTGTCGTGAGAGAGAGAGAGAGAGAGAGAGAGAGTCGGGAGAGAGGGGGAGGTCGCGTTTTATGCATCAAAGACTGATATAAACCATGTTTGATATAAACTTGCATTCAAATATTTAAATTGGAGAACATGTTTCTGCAATCCACACATGAGCGGATATATCGTATATCAAACAAGTTCATTAATTTGACTTTCAACATGTTCATGGAGTACTATAACACTTGTACAACATGCTACTCGATTGAGGTGTTCAATTTTGGATTTAGTTCACTATTTTGACCCTCTTGAGCGAGCTAGTTCATTGAATCGAGATATTTCATTTTGGGTTTGATTCGCGTTTTGAGTGGGTCAACTATTTGTCATATAGTAAATCGCTAACAGCGAGCATGTAAAACACATTACTCCGAGCATCATCTCTCCATCTAAAAAAAGTGGCAAGCTAATATTTCAAAATTTGATTGAATCGACTTGGTAAGGTGAGCGTGGATGCTCGTTCTCCCAAAATTTGAGCGAACAGTTAAACATCCTCTCTGCTTTCGGTGGAATTCGCTGAGAGCAAATAAATGGGAGCAGAAATTACCGTCCTATGTGGGACACGCATCAATTGGCCCGTTGTACATCGAGGTAGGTTTGTAACTTCATCCAAGCGCGCCTTCTCCTCGGCCAAATGACATGTGCGAATAATTCATAAACCATGGTCGGCAAAACACGCTCTCCTTGCCGAAATAGCTCCGCCCACTATTTCAAAACACGCTCTCCTGCTTGAAATCGCTCGCGCCCACTATAGTTCAAAACCGCCCTCCTGCTTGAAATCGCTCCGCCCACTATTTGGGGAGAAGCAAAGTTACTCTACTATCCCGACCCTCGATACAGACCCAAGCCGAGAAGCCTATAGGCAAGGGTAGAAGCTGTAACTCCCCTCACATTTGAGACAAATCGTCCAGTAAGACATGGTTCCCTCCTCCCAATTCCCCCATCGCCCCATTCATACCTCGTGGGTATCAAATCACCTTCTCCCAGGAAGCTCCCTTCTCGAGCATGAAACCTCAGCCCCACCTCCATGGCGCCCCCACGCACCAATTTCACGGCGCCCTCCTCCCTAATGCGGAGGCGCTGTCCAATTGCCGTCGTGCCTTTGGGCGTGTGCCTCTTACTCCGTCTGCTCTGGTGCTGCCTCGGCGACGGACGCGTGAACCGTGCGAGCGATTCACCCCGCCGTTGTTCCGCGGCGCGGGCGGCTCAACCGGATCCGTCCGAGTCTGGCGCTGCTTCCAGCGTAATGTCGACCGTGGCGACATCGCTCTTTCCACTGCCGATCGCCACCGCCATGCGGCCGGCCTCACCGACTCGGCAGCTGGACCTGCCTACTTCACCATGCCGCCCGGATAGGTGCACCCTCATCGAAATCACTTTATTTAGGCGTCGGTTATCTGAATTTTATTACGGGCCAATCGATTCCCAATGGGAAGCAGCACCCCTCGGCGGAGCTCCTAGGTTGCGGTTGGCTGGTGTCTAACGTAAGGGTGTGGGGCGCAAGTTTGCGCGTGAGCGGCGCTTAGATGGCTATCTTTTAGAGTTCGTGGGTTGAAGAATCTTGCCGCGGATCTGGATGATGAGGAGTCTTTGTGGATTGGCCCAGGCGGCGCAACCACGGCGGTCGCGGTGGGGGCGAGGCGGGGTTTTAGCGAGGCCACGGACGGCGGAGCGAGGCTGCTCTGCCGTTGGTCGGCTGGCTCTTGGGGAAGATTCGAGCAGTGTCGGTAGGGAGGCACAAAGCGCCATCAAGCCATCCGGCGTAGATCGGACGATACAAAATAAAATAAAATCGTGTGACCCCAATTTAGTCTTGATCAGCAGACGTGTGACCACTCTCGTACCTTCTTGTTGATCTCTTAGTGTATTTCTTGGATCAAAGAGATATGTCTTTCTTAACATTATCGTTATCTGCATCTTGAGACACACGTCTTCCAACTCACATAGCTGCTCCAACAAGGGAAGCATACACGGAAGAAGCTACGGTCCCCACTCAGCAGTTCCACGCATCAAATCGCGTGCCGACATGGACAACCACAACAACTGCGGGGCCATCGACAAGTCAGCACATGATGCTCACTCCTATGGATGGCAGCCAGGATAGGTTGTACCCTCATCTTACTTGTGTGCAACATTTATGGCTGTTATTCATCTAAGCACGGAAAATAGATCATCACATTTCATTGTATATTCATGCTGATCTCTTACGGGTCTTGTTAGGAGTTCACGTTGTTCCATAGTTCAGCTTAAGATACTTGTTCTTTAGGTAACGTTGTTCCATAGTTATCATCCATCAGCCAATGCTATCCCACAGGCTGGTGATTATAGTATTATACCACTTCTAGTATTACCTATGTTGTTCTTTAATACTTTTTTGTGCCATCTAGTTAATCTAAGTACAAGCGATACATATTACTGTAGCTTTCATCATGTGTTCTCCCTTTAGTTTATGAGACACTGTTGCTGCTAGTTAACCCCAGTCCTACTATTTATGTAAGTCTCCTCTGGGCACTCATTTACATAAATCTAACTACTAGTTGTCTTCCATGCATATCGGATATAATTGCACACGATATATCCACAAGAACCTCACGGAGCAATGTAAAGGCCAATAAACTTGATGTCAATGATACCCAATATGATGGAACATGTAAAGGCAGTTCTTGAAGACTTGCGAGAAAGATGATGAATCCTCTTCACCCCACAAGGTCCTTGCTCTAACTTGGCACGTGATATGGGTACAACATGCATATAATGTCTGGAGTGTATCTACTCTATTTGCAATGCCATGTGCTTAGCATCTGATCATGCATGTAAATATGTCATGCCTTCCTGTTTTTAGTACCTATTCCATTCATGATAACATGTTTTCAAATTCAAATCTTGTCATTCTACTCTATGGCAATGCCATCTGCTTAATTTGGACATCATGCTTACGAATATCTTATGCATTGTTATTCATCGGTATGTACTTCATCATGCCATACCATGTTTTTTACATTGAAGTGTTGTTCTAGTGCTTCTGTTGCAATGCCATCTTATTTTCCCAATCATACGTGTATGTTGCCTTAGTTATTACATGCGTATTCGCTAGCATATAGTTTACATTCAACTAGTTTTTTTCTTGTGTTGTCCTGTCGTATCCTAGCTCTTACACCATACTCCCTCGTCCGGATTACATGTTGCGAAATGGATAAAAAGGATGTATCTAGAACTGAAATCGCCTAGACCCATCCATTTTTTCGGATGGAGGAATACATGTCAATATGTCATGCCTTTCTATTCTTGATTACCTATTCCATCTCTCTGTGTGCATGTTTTATAATTAAAGCACCATTCTTCTATACAAGGCATGCAAGGGAAAGCGACTATGTTAGAATCTGAAGGGTTACAAACAAGGCCTTTGCAAAAGATCCAAATGCCGAGGAGATAATAAACCAACTCCGGTTTTATAGATCTTTGCTCGGCCAGAAAACCAACTCTCACGATAATAAGCAGATTCCGGTGGCCAAAGAACTAGTCGCTCGATCCGGCAAAAATATGTCAACTCAATTCTAAGAAGCGTGTGCGTATCCTTGCATCATGAAATTTTATAGCATGCTGATCATATTTTCTACATGTTTCTTACCCATCTCTCTTTTAGAAAATAAGCAACGAGATAGAAGAATTTCTGCAATGGTATCGTTTATGAGGAAAGATTCTTGCAAAATTCTCGTGCTCCAATGTAGATGTAAGTACACATTGTATATCACTATATTTTACATCAGCATGTATTTTGTTAATCAGCGTGAATCCAACCTTTATCTGATCTAAATTTAGTTGTAGCAAAATGTATGATTAAAGGCCACAATGTTGATTTTTGTAAGGAAAACTGCACAGTAGTTTTGCATCTGAGCTGCATGAGTGTACTATCTCATATCGATGGGTTTGAATACTTTGGTTCTGAGTGGGTTTTTCGTGTGTTTTTTCTTGTGTTGTCTGTCGTATCCTAGCTCTTACATCATACTCCTCCGTGAAATGGATAAAACTGGATGTATCTAGAACTGAAATCGCCTAGACCCGTCCATTTATTTCGGATGGAGGAATACATGTCAATATGTCATGCCTTTCTATTCTTGATTACCTATTCCATCTCTGTTGTAGCATGTTTATAACTGAATCACCATTCTTCTATATAAGGCATGCAAGGGAAAACTGACTATGTTAGAATCTGAAGGTTACAAACCAGGTCTTTGCAAAAGATCAAACGCGAGGAGATAATAAACCAACTCCATTTTCATAGATACTGCTCGGCATAGAGAAACCAAGTCCCGATAATAAGCGATTCCGGTGGCCAGAACTAGTCGCTCGATCCAGCAAAGAATGTCAACTCCATTCTAAGAAGCGTGTCGTATCCTCGCATCATGAAATTTTATAGCATTACGATCATATTTTCTACATGTTTCTTACCCATCTCTCTTTAGAAAATAAGGTTAAGCGATGAAGACTTCCTCCATTGGGATGCGTATTAGGAAAATATCTTGCGAATTCTCGTTGCTCCAATCTTGATGTAAGTACACATTGTATATCACTATATTTTTACATCAACATGTATTTTGTTAATCGGCGTGAATCTAACCTTTATCTGATCTAAAATTAGTTGTAGCAAAATGTTAAAAGCGCCAATGTTGATTTTGTAAGAAAACTGCACAGTAGTTTTGCATCTTGGCTACATGAATGTACTATCTCATATCTTTTACATTCACTTGTGTTATGTGCTTCGTACTACCTTACGTGCTGATATTATTTGTGCCA